>PVKP010004075.1:0-101457 GCA_004027715.1 Plecturocebus donacophilus
TACACCAGTTAGAATGGCGATCATTAAAATATCTAGAGACAACAGATGCTGGAGAGGATGTGGAGAAATAGGAACACTTTTACACTGTTGGTGGGAGTGTAAACTAGTTCAACCATTGTGGAAGACAGTGTGGCGATTCCTCAAGGACCTGGAAATAGACATTCCATTCGACCCAGCAATCCCATTACTGGGTATATATTCAAAGGATTATAAATCGTTCTACTATAAGGACACATGCACACAAATGTTCATTGCAGCACAGTTTACAATAGCAAAGACCTGGAACCAACCCAAATGCCCATTGAAGATAGACTGGACAGGGAAAATGTGGCACATATACACCATGGAATATTATGCAGCCATCAAAAACGATGAGTTTGTGTCCTTTGTAGGGACATAGATGAACCTGGAAACCATCATTCTCAGCAAACTGACACAAGAACACAAAATCAAACACTGCATGTTCTCACTCATAGGCGGGTGTTGAACAATGAGAACACATGAACACAGGGAGGGGAGCACTATACGCTGGGGTATGTTGGGGGAAAATAGGGGAGGGACAGTGGGGAGGGGAGGGACAGTGGGGGGTGGGGAGTTGCGGGGAGATAGCATGGGGAGAAATGCCAGATATAGGTGAAGGGGAGGAAGGCAACAAATTACACTGCCACCTGTGCACCTATGCAACAATATTGTATGTTCTTCACATTTACCCCAAAACCTAAAATGCAATAAGAAAAAAAAAAGAAAAAAAAAATTGGAATGAGCTGGTAACTGAAAAGGGTAGGCTTATGAGTGAATAGCATATTGAGTAATCAGAGAACTGTAGGCAGATATTCCTTCTTTCTAGACATTTGTCTTTGACAGACAGCAGAGAAAGTGATAGAGAGAGCTTATAAAGTGAGATAGGGTGAGAGAAGGTTTTTAGTAACACCTCACTTGTGTCATCCTCCTCACCTGATCTTAACACTAAGCTTGTAAAGAACTGAGGACAAATAAGGGAGTACCTTACCTGGGCCTGCTTGTAGGAACTTTGTCAGGAGTGCATCTCTTTATTGTTTCCAGCTGTGAGGCAGTCAAGAAAGCTGGGCTGAATACCTCAGTCTCCCCCACAGATCATCTGTCTGCACTTCAGCCTTCTTCCTACTACCCAGATTTCACTCTTCTAATTTGACTTCTGGGACTCTGCATGTTTACTCAGCCTCCCTGTCCACTCACACCTTTCTTAATGCTCCTATCTTCTTCAGCAGGTTCTATGCCTGGAAACATGATCAGTTTTCAACTTGCAGTTTGAAATTCTTAAAAAAGAATATGCCACAAAGACCTACTAAAAGTCAGCCTGTCTGACAGATGATATAGGTCTCTTGCCAAGAGCCCTCCTAATAAATGGTTTTGTGGTTCACAAGAAGGAAGGTTGATCTGAGTGCTGGTGTGACTAAAGCTCAATTGAAATATTAATGACTAAGCTCCATTAGATCGCCACCCAACCTGAGCTACTTTCCAATGAGTTAGTCTCAAGAAACATTTTTTGTTAACTTATGACTTAATCAAATGTTACATCTTTAAATTTTACCATCTCCAATCCCATTCAAAATCTATTCTTCATGGCTCCCACAACACAGAAGCCTACGACTCAACTTCCCTAACTGAAAGTCTGAAAGTCATCAGAGGCACTGAATGAACCTAAATATCCTACAGCAACCTATAATAAGTCTTATTATGTTTTCTTACATTGCTGCTTGGGTCAACTGAACCAGACTTGAGGGGGCACTAGGCTGGTTAGAAATAGCCTTCTAAAATTTTTGTTCCCTTCATGTCCTCTAAAGCATAAAGTCCTCTTGCCTTGGAGTCCTGGTTTTGTTATCTTCTGCTCAAAGCCAGGGAGTTTAAGGAAATAGATTCAGAATCAAATTTTGCTATATGTGGAAATGCTATATAAGCATATGACATCACATAATTATTTACCTTTATTCACAGGAACTTGATCCTGATAAAGATAAAGCTTATGAATGATAAAGATACAATTGAAGATACAGTGGGGTAGATACAGGACAAACTCTACATATGCTATGTTAAAAGGCAGCAATAAATCCAGCCATACTTGTCATTATCGCTTTAGTAGAACTATCATGTACAATCTCCTTTGCACAAGATCTTGATTCCTTGACTGTCCATGGTTTGCTTTTCTCAATAATTATATTAAATTAGATAAATTAAAGTCTAACCGAAACTAATTTTGCATAATATCCCAGTCCATTTGTGCAGAGTCTCTAAAAACCTCTAAGCTATTTCTCTAGGCAGTAGGGTAGCTAATTATTTACCCTTCCAGCCGCCTCCAAGGCACTTCTGATCCTATGTTTAGAACAGAGAATGATTCCATTTGATTAGGAGAAAAAATGCCCCCAACTTTCCTGAAACAACATGAAAATTCCATCTATCCAAAGGGACTAAGCAATTTACTCTCTGCAGATTCCTTTGGATCCTGAAATAATGTGCAGTGATGCATAGGCACATGGTCATTATGCCCCAGATTTCCTCATTTAGGAAATCAATTCTTAAACTTTGGGGATATGCAAATTCAATTATTCCTGAACTGCAGAATGATAATCATGCACTGAAATATGTATTAGCATATTCACACAGAGCAGGTTTCTCCTCCCCCAGGGTTCTCTGCCACCTGTTGAATTAATTTGATCTCATCCCTTGACATCCATCAGGTTCCACATATGACAGGGGCAGACTAACTTAACCTGTTGTCAGAGGAAACTGCAAAGTAACAAGAGTGTCACATCTCAGCAGAATACTACAGAGAAGAGGCAAAACTAGAACAAATGCTTAGCCAGCCAGTCACCAGATATCCCTGAACAGTGCACCTTGGCAAACAAGGACCATTTAAATCTAATTAAGAAGTTTCTCTTGAGGTCCACTGGGGATCTGCACAATGACACAAGAACAGTGCTTAACTGGCATGATGCTTGCTAAGCAAGCACTTGGGAATTAAATTCTTTCTTATTGTTCTTTTCAAATATTTCTGCAGCACAGAGAAACTCTGCTCTTATGATTCTAGAGAAGCAGAAGTAAATTTCGTTCTCAATCTGATTTTAATCTATACACAGAAAAAAAAAAAACATCTTTTATTGTTTTATGACTTCCTCACTGACTCATATCTTCCAAAGGCTGGGGGGGATTGTTACATAAAGAACATACATAAAACATTTATATAAAATATTTTATATATAAATACTTTATGTGTGTATATCACATAACATTTTCTGCCTCAAAGAGATCATATGATCTCACTTCCTAGCTTCTGTCTTTACTCATTTTGGTGAGAAAATTTATTTATCTAATATTCATTTCCTAATAAAGTATTTTCATTGTTTCCCCAACAAAACACGTTATTCTCTCATCACCTTCTTTCCTAGCTTCTGTACTGCAAAGTATCTCCCTTTGACCAATGATGAAACCCACCTAACTAGCAACTTCTAGATTCAAATTGTTGAGTGATTATAGGAATAGGAGGGCTATGCATCTCAAATGCACTTGGGGAGAAACTTCACAAATTCATATGTATTTGTGCTCAACTTAATCACACCCTACTCCAGAAATCTGCTCTAATGGCTCATAAATATATCTATCACACCTCTTAGTACAGTAATTTACTTTTGCCCAATTATGTTGCAGGGTTCCTTGGTTTTTCTTCAGTTAAGAAACAATGTTTTAAAATCACTCTTTGTATTTGACAGGTCTCGCACTTAAGATGAGAAATAAATGCACAAGTATTTCTGGAATGAATGAGTTAAGCTGAATTTTTGTTTGATGAAAATAATAAAATATATTATCCATGACCATCATTTTAGCTTCTTAATATATAAATAGTATTATTTTGTGTTATAGCACTATAATGCTTTCTGGAGGCATAATCAAATTAAAATATCTATTTTGATATATCAGAAAAGAAGGTGAAAACTTCAGTTAGACTGGTTTTAGAGAAGAAGTAAGGTTCCTGGTCTCTTCTAACTTGTTCTCATTGTTTTTCTATCATAAAGTCACACTGCCTTCCCCATTCTAGTCTAAAGTTATTTTTCTGTTACTATCCATCAGTGCTGATTTCCTATTCTCCTTCTTTTCAATACAACTGCAATTCTTCCAGCTGCACCTCTATTGCCATCATGGAGTTTCTATTCTTCATGCTATTTTTATATTCTACTATCCTTTAGTATGTGCAGCCAGATTTTCATACACTCCTTTAGATATCTTCATTTATGAAGAATTAATTCATTATACAAATGCTTGGGAACTTCTGTGCAATGGAGGTGGTGGTATGTACAAATCTATAAATACAATTTTTCTCTTTTAAATTTTGTCTACATCGCCTTCTCCCTGAGCAAGAGACAGCCTAAGCAAGAGGTATAACTAAAAAGAGAGTTTTTAAATTAGTTTTTGTTATCTAAAACAAGCAAAAAGCTTTATAGCAAGGTAATAGATGTAATATCCAGGTTTTATTACAAAGGAGAGAGAATTTTCCAAGTTCTTTTATTTCTCTTGTAAACAAATCCACAGAACATCTTGGTGGATAAAAGCATAAAGAGTTTTACACAATGCCTAAGGTAGGGACAAAAGTTATCTTAATGAAGTAGTAGGAAGCCCTAAACCTGGCCTCCCTAAAGAATTATGGGAGCATAGAGGAAGGGAATGGATCATGGACCCACATATAATTGCTGAAACTATAAACTCCTACAATGAAGCAAGAGAATATCTTCTCAACCTTAGGTAGGAAAAGATTTCTAAAATAGAATTCAAACAGAGTTCACTAGAAGATAAAAAATAGACATTTATAACATAGTCATGCAGAAATAAGCCTTGTTAGGTCTTCAAGCCTCCTCTGGCTTTCACATAGCTTGGATACCTAGAGAAGTTTGTGTGTAACCCTTGATAAAGCAAATAGTAACATGGCTAAAAGCCAGTGGCTTTCTGTTGTGAAATAACTTGACAATAGAGGTGAGCCCAGAGCAAGCTGTTAGACACAGCCAAGATCAGAGACCTTTGCAACATCCAAGAGTGCTGTGGGGGTCAGTTTATATGAGAAAATTACCAATCCCTGATTAAGCTTAGGCAGCAAACCTCCAGTTCCAGCAAACAAAGACTTCAGCAGCAAACACCAATTGAATCCACAGGAATGGGACCAACCATACTTGAAAAGCCACAAGTCCAATAAGCAACCTAATACTTCTTCAGATAGTATCATGCAGATCTGGAGTACCTTGGGCTACGCATCTCACATAATGCAAACAATATACTAGAGAAGTATAGGGAGAAACCACAGAACTCAGCAAATATTTAAAAAAAAAAAATCTTGACACATATAATCAGAAGCTAAGAAACCTATGGAGAGAAATTGAAATTGTGGGCTTGGATTGATACTACCAGGTAAGACACAATGCAGTTTTTTACCACTTACCTCCTCAAATAGCTGATGTTTAAAAGCAAGAGCTCTGAGATTGGAGTGATTGGGTTCAAGCCATTGATCTTCAGTTCACCAGCAGCATTACCTGGGTCAGTTGTATCACTTTTCTAAGCCTCAGTTCCCTCATCAAATTATATTAGTATCTATACCAAAGCACTACACAATAACACAGACTCTGACATAAACTATGTGTTCAATGCATAAGCATTAAATGTTCCACCATAGCATGGTAAGCTTACATGGAGGAAAATTAAAATCAGATTAGATAGTATGGAAGGTGGCATAACTCAGAAACTGAAAGGCATATTGAGATTGATGAAACAAATGGACTTTGTAGAAAAGTATATCAAACAGATCAGGCAGGCTGGAAGACATGGTACACATAAGGACTGCAGGTGGATGAAACCATATCACAGAAAGCCTTGTATACTGCATGATTCTGACTGTATAATATGTGCAATGATTGGGAAGAATGAATTGAAAAGGGAACGTTTTTACTCAGAGCTGATGTAATTAGCCCTTTGGCATTTGGAAAAGACACCTGGCTAGTATGTAGAGCAGTGTTTTTCAGACAGTAGGTCTGAACCTAGATCAATGTAGTAGGTCCCGACCAGCAACACCTATATCAAATTGGATCATATGTTGGAGGACTAAATATCGCTTTGTGAAATTTTGATTCTATATATATTACAAATGTGTGTGTACATGCACGTTAATGACTCAGATGCAAATGTATTAATGTAAATCATAGTAACTGGAAAAAAGAATGATGTGGAGAGACGAGTGTGGTGATAAAAAGACTAGGAAGAAAGTGTTCACCATATTGGAATCTGAAAAGGTAGTTTTATCTTGGTTTATTTTTAATTAAACTAAAGGAACCATTTTACTTTGAGTTTCTGGTGGGATTTTTTTTTTTTCAGTCTATCACCAGCTTTCAAGTGCTAGAATTTGCACTTCAATATTGGAAAATCAATCAATATTTTCCAAGATATGAAACTTCAGTCCACATATAAATGTGATTTTCCCTTTGATGTTTACACATTGTTACTACATACCTGAAATATTTTGAAAACACAGCATAAGAAGGCTAAGCCTCAGATTCTCGTTCCTGCTTCTATTCCACTGGCTCTGTGACTTTAGCCTGTGTGAAACTTCAATGAGAGAACTGAACAGTATAATCTGTTAAGTTTCTTATAACCCTTCATAGTATATAATTCTGCTTGGCTGGCTTGTTTGTGAACACATATTTTGTGAGATTTGGAATTTGAATTCAGGGTATTTGTGTTGCCTACCTATGACATCAATCGAGCTAGGCAACCATTGTTTTTAGCATGCAAAGAAGTGTAATTGTAAAAATCATGTGTCCTAACAAGTGTTCCCAGCAGGGTGACTCATTCCTCTAGTCTCTGATTGCAATGCTATTTTGCACATAATGTATTTTATTGTGTTTTTTATACTCCTACCGCATAACAACTTTCTTCAGAAGGGGAAAATTCCTTAGTCTTTGAATATTCACTGTATCCAACACAGTGGTGAACTTACAGTAGAAGCATATATAATTCCCCATTAAATAAAATGGTGGAATTTGCTTCTAGTGCTAAACCTTCAGACAATTGAAAAGCTGAATTTTAAGAAGTCTACTAAAGGGATTGAAAAGTAACAAAGGCAGTTAAATATGGAGGAGTCAAGATCCCAGAGGTGGGAACTACATTGCTACAAGCCTAAAATTCTTTTCAGTGTTTCCTCTAGAAATTCCCCTTTTGTGATTTCTACCCAATGATAAGACAAGAATCTAAGCAGCTCAGAAGGGAGTTGCAGCTAAATGGCTAAGACACCATGTACAGCTTTCAATGGTCTCAAAATATGAAGTAACATGAAAGAATTGAGTCAGAGCCTTTAATATGTTATACCACAAAAGTAAAAGCAAACTGAGAAGAGACAAGCCCTTATCAAGAAAAAAAAAAAAAAAAAAACCTGATTTTCAAGTAGTCCTTATTAGAACAGCTTAACAGACTAGCAATTCAAAAGAAGAAAACTCCTTAATACGAAGAAGACTATATACAAAAACAAATAAAATTTAAAAACTATAGAAAGCATGTTTAACGGTGAAATATATAAAGATTCCTTCTGATCAAGAATGAGACAAATTACCCTGTCTTACTACTTCTATCCAGTATTGTTCTAGAGATTCTGGCCAATACTGTAAAGCAAAAAGTGTATATGTGTGCAAGAGAGAGAGACTGGAAAAGAAAGAAATGAAATTGCCATTATTTTAATACAGCATGTTTATGTAGAGAGAAAATATTTAAATATACAAATTTAAAAATGTGTACATGCATGTACACAGGTCAATATGTGCAAAGTCAATATAAATGCGTATTTATACTATCAATAGACAACTAGAAAATGAAAATTATAAAATACTATTTTCTATACTATCAAAAACACCAAATACCTAAGACTCAGTCTATAAAAAGGCATATGATATTGCTATGTAAAAAACTAAAAACTTCTTGACAAACTCAAAACCTTAAAAATAAGTGGGAGTCATGCCATGGTCATGAATTAGAAGGTGAAATATTTAAAAACATATAATCTCCCCAAATTGACCTATAGTTTCAATGTAATCTCAAAACTTCAGCTAATGTGTGTTTGCATAAATTTACATGCTGATTTTAAAATTTATATGGAAATGCAAAAGACCAAGAACAGCCAAGACCGTTTGGGGTGAAAGAACAAATTTAAAACAATTACACTAACAGATAGCATAAAGTTCCAATAATTAAAAATAGAATGGCTTTGGCATATGGCAAAAAAACAAGCTGTACAGAATAGAAGAATTCAGAACCAGATCATATATACATATGGTCACGATTTATGTAAAAATGTGACTTTGAAATTCATTGAGGGAAATATATCAAACAAGGACACAAATTCAGGTAGTCATAACACCTACAAATAAAAAAAAATTTAAATACAGTAGAAAAAATGGGAAAAGTCTTAAACAGGCATTCACAAATAACAGAGTATCCAATTGTTCAATAAATAAGCATAAACATGTTCAATCTCTTGTAATTTCGAAAAGAAATTGCACCTAATAGAGTCACACAGGAAAGGAAGACTATATTCAAGACTATTGCAATAGGGGAGAGAGATATAATTCAACTCTTCTGAAACAAAAGTCTGGACAGTTTTCAAGCACTGGGGTAGGCTAGGGGAAAAGCACTGAAGGACATTAGTGGGGAGCAGGGTCCATGTGGTTAAGCCGTCTGTGTTTGCTAATTAGCACTTTGTTAAGCTCCTACCTTCCCATAGAGATTGGGAGATAGAAACCCCATCTTTCTTGATGATTACATTTCAAAGGGATGGCTCCCAGGTCCTTGAGAAAGACATTTCTGGGTTTTAAAACTGGCAAAAGACAGGAAGATGACGTACATCTTAAAGAGGGAGAAATGTCCCAAGAAAAAGTAGTTCTGGGAGCTAAAACCAGGAAGAAACCTGTCTAAAGTTTAATTCAGCTGAGGAGAATGTTAAAGCCATCTTGGTCAGTCATTAAGGAAATGAAAAATTAAAACTACAGTGATATTTTATTACTACTTCATTAGAAAGATTAAAATTTATTTTAATAAGGGACTTGAAACATCAAGTGTCAGCAAGAATATGAAGCAACTGGAATGCTTCAAAACTGTTGGCCAAAGTAAGAAACAACATAATCACTTTGGGAAGGTATTTACAAGTATCTACTAAAACTGAACATCCATATATACTATCAGTCATTTATATATTTAAATATATATTTTAGGTATATACTAAATAAATATGTGTATGTGTCAGAGGCATTTGTACCAGAGCAACTCCATCTCGAATAGGGGCTGGGTAAAAGAAGGCTGAGACCTACTGGGCTGCATTCCCAGGAGGGTAAGTGTTCTTAGTCACAGGATGAGCTTGGAGGTCAGCACAAGATACAGGTCATAAAGGTCTTGCTGATAAAATAAGACACAGAAAAAAGCCAGCCAAAACTCACCAAAACCAGGTTGGCAGCAAAAGTGACCACTGCTTGTCCTCACTGCTCATTATACACTAATTAGCATTCATTAGCATGCTAAAAGACACTCCTACCAGCACCATAACAGTTTACAAATGACATGGCAATGTCCAGAAGTTACCCTATATCATCTAAAGTGGGGAAAAATGCTTGGTTCTGGGAAATCTCTGCCCCTTCCCCAGAAAATTCATGAATAATCCACCCCTCATTTAGCATATAATGAAGAAATAACTAGTTATACTTAGCTGAGCATCTCATGCCCTGCTCTGCCTATGGAATAGCCATTCTTTTATTCCTTTACTTTCCTAATAAACTTGCTTTCCCTTTACTATGTGGACTCACCTTGAATTCTTTCTTGCATGAGGTCCAAGAACCCTCTTTTGAGGTCTGGATTTAGACCCCCTTTCCAGTAACATATGTATGTACATATATATTTTGTTTTTTAAAAATTTTTTGGAGATGGAGTTTTGCTCTTGTCCCCCAGGCTGGAGTACAATGGTGCAATCTCGGCTCACTGCAACCCTGCCTTCCAGGTTCAAGCAATTCTCCTGCCTCAGCCTCCTGAGTAGCTGGGACTATAGGCAGACACCACCATGCCCAGCTAACTTTTATATATTTAGTAGAAAGGGGTTTCACCATGTTGGCCAGGATAATCTCAATCTCCTGACGTTGTGTTCTGCCTGCCTCAGTCTCCTAAAGTGCTGAGATTACAGGCATGAGCCACTGCACCCAGCCATATATATGGTTTATATATACATATAGGTATGCATAGATACGTATAAAATATATACGTCTAAAATGTATATGTATATGTACACATATATATGTATGTTTATAGCAGGTTTTGTTTATAATAACCAAAAACTTGAAACAACTTATATATTTATCAATAGTTGAATGGTAGATAAATTGTGGTGGATTTCTATTAGGAAACATAATACAGTAATATAAATAAATGAATTACCTAAACATAATACTGAATGAAATAAAGCAAGACACAAAAGTGTATGTGCTGTGATTCCATTTATGTGAAGTTAATAAAGAGTCAAAACTAATGTATGATAAAATAAATGCACTTTAATAAGGATGAAGGGTCACGACCACAACGGGCCTACGAGAAGCCTTTACATTCTTCTAATATTCTGTTCTTGATCTGGCTTTTTTTAAAATCACTAAATGTGTTTACAATTTGTGAAAATTTACCCTTATGAATTGTGCATTTTTCTGTATATATGTGACAGCACAAAAATGAAGCTGGTGAAGCGTGAGAGAGCGCCAAATGATTGGTAGAAGTTGCTGAGTCTTAAAGAATTCCTATTCCTATACTGAAGAAAAAAATGCATGTGAGTTAAAAGTAGGGAGGCCTGTTGTTAACTAGGGACATTCTGGACCCAAATGTTATGTGAAAACAGCCAAAGGCTGTCGGCTCATTTTTATCACAGGCAGGCAGGCAGGCCATTTGTGCGTAAAAAAAAGCACAGTCCTTGAGTAATCATCACATTTCCTTGTTTTACAAATGTAGAGCTATCACTCCAACAGTGAAGGTGATGACAGCAGTCACTTTTCTTACTGTTGTTGTTTTATTGTAGGCAATCTAAAATTAGAGGCAAACAACTTGCTGGAGTTGGCGGTTATTGAATTTTCCCACTTTATTTTAAGCTATAATACTACCGGGTATATGGAGTACTTCCTAATTTTCCTTGCAAATGCCCCCAGCAAAACAGAACTGAAGATATTTTTCAAATATCTTTGAAGATATCTACAAAGAAAGAATATTAGCCTGGAGTCAGACAGTTATAAGTTCAAATACACATCTTTAGCCTTGTTACATGATTTGTAGTAAGGAAAATAATACTTTGAGCAATGATTTTCTTAATATGGAGATAAAAGTAATATTATATTTTAAGAATCTTAGCCATGACCCCAACTACACCTTAGCAGTGGTAGAATAATTGCCAAAAGCAAGAGGGTGGGAATGTCTTTCCTTATCCTTCAATAGATATCAATTCTTAAATGTCTCGTGTGTGCATGCGTGTGTGTGTGCATGTGCACACACGCGTGCATGCTTTTCATTACACCAATTACTATTTATAATGTAAGCAAAGCTGCATTCTTGAGACCTGAAGTGGCAGTTACAACTAAATCATTTACCTTTCTTCAGTTTTACACTCCAATTACACTTTCTATGGAGGCTATAATTTCACATTTGGTAACACTTGGGAGATTAACGAACACACTCATTTCTGGTTCTTTACTCATCTAAGCTCACATCCTACTATTAACTTGTGTGTACAAATTCACCAGGAACCCAATTCTTATCCAACCATTTGTTCACTTATTTAACACACATACTACATAGACAATACACTATGCTGGGCACTTTGCCATGTATTATTTCATTTCGATTTCTACCACCAACTTCAGAACTTCAGTAGTTGCATTAGAGTAAAATAACAATAAAAAGCTAAAGATTAGTGAATACTTTGAAAATGACCAAGATGAACTAACATTCCCCTCAAATTGATTAAACTTTAAACAGGTTTCTTCCTGGCTTTAGGCCCCAGAACCACTTTTTCTTTAGGCCCCAGAACATTTCTCCCTCTTTAAGATCTACGTCTTCTTCCTGTCTTTTAGCCAGTTTTAAAACCCAGAAATGTCTTTCTCAGGAACCTGGGTGCCATCCCTTTGAAATGTAATCATCAAGAAATATGGGGCCTCTATCTCCCAGTTTCTGTGGGAGGGTAAGGTCTGACTCCCCTATTTGCCAATTAGCAAACACAGATGGCCCAATAACATGGGCCACGCTCCCCACTAATGTCTTCCAGCACTTTTCCCCTAGCTTACTCCCGTGCTTGAAAACTGTCCAGCCTTTAGTTTCAGAGGAGTTGAATTTCATTTCTCTCCCCTATTGCAATAATCTTGAATAAAGTCTTCCTTTCCTGTTTGACTCCACTAGGTTCAATTTTTCCTTGGAATTACTAAAGAAATTGAACATGTTTATGTTTACTTATTAAATACTTAGATATTCTTTTATTCGTGAAGTGCCTGTTTAAGACTTTTTTCCCATTTTTATATTGTATTTTTCTTTTTTGTTATGAGTTATAGGCATCCTTATTATTGCCTGGATTTGAGTCCTTCATCTGATAAATTTTTTTCCCATGCATTGTGAAGTAAAACAAAGGTCTTTCTAGAATCAGTCACTGGCATTTGTCTCTATCTGTTCAGCATCTCTCACAGGAATGGGCATCTGCCAAATCTCAACGGACCTGGCAGTTTTGAACCTGTTCTGCAGGGGTCTGAGTTGAGTCTTTGATGCTGCAGCTAAGATCCATTCTCCCACTTTCCTTGTGTCAAGAGGTCATTCTCATTTTCTTATTTTGAATTGTCATAAAATCTTAACTCAGCAACCATTCACCAAACTGTCCTTTAACATATAAAAAGTTGTTCAACTTATAATAAAAAGGAATACAAACCAAAACTAAATTGGAATATCACTTCTAGCCTATTAAATTGGCAAAAAGTCAAGTGATTAACGAGTACAATTCACTTGGTTGGTGAGACTGTGGGGAAATATGCATATTCACACATTGCTGATAGTAAAAAAATTGGAACAACCCCCATGGAGGAACAACTGGGAACATCTGCTAAAATACACATGCATCTACCCTTTGAGATACTTTTCTCAGTTCCAAAAATTTTACCTTGAAGTCTCACCTCCACAATAAAAAATGATACATGCAAGATTATTCACAGTAACAGTGAAATATTGGAAACAAAAATCCAACCCTGTCTTTAGTAGAAAGGTTGAATAAATCATGATACATCCACACAGTGGAATACTTCAGAGCCACAAAAATGAAAAAGATACTTTATAACTTTGTATCCATAAGTGTATTTTTAAGTGAAAAGATTAAGGTATAAAGAGGTACATACGTTACATCTTGTGTAAGAAAGATGACATAAAAATAAACATATATTCAAAATTACATAGCTGATTATATATTTATATATTATATATTAATTTGTACATTAATTTCATTTAAAATATAAAAATATATGTTGTTGATACATATTTGTGTATATGTTTGTATGTGTGCATCATTTTTACGAAAGTAAATACAGAAGGCTAAATCAAAATCTAATGAAAACAGTTATGTGTAGGGGTGGAAAATAGGGTGGAAAGAATCATTCTGGGGGTAAGATTATTCTGAGTTTAGTTTGATACATTATTTCAATGTTTGAATCATAAATATTTTATAATATCCAAATATAAATTAATTTTTAAATATGAAAAATGAAAATCCAAAAATTGAATACAAAAAGAAACTAATGAACCTAATACATGGTACAATGAAGAAATAAGAATAGAGAAGAAAAATAATTAATTAAATTACTTTTAAACACAGTAACCTGACTGTATAGTCCCTGTGGGATATAAGAATAACAACAAAGAAGTAAATAAATCTTGAACTTTAATTAGATTTGTTGTTAGTGATGCTATTGATGTTGTATTTCTGAAACTGGAACACATTATAGGAAAGAGAAAATATATTGCTATTGTTGAAATTCTGCTAATAATTGGTATTGATGTTGTATTTCTGAAACTGTTTCGAACATATTATAGGAAAGAGAAAACATATTGCTGTTGTTGAAATTCTGCTGATAATTGGAAGAAGAAAATTACTAATACAGAATATGAGAAGGATAGGAAAAAGCTGTGATGTTATAACTGAAGTTGTGGTACTATAAACTCAATATTTTTTAAAAGTGGGCATAATTTATGCAAACTTATGTGTAACAGTTTTTTTTTAATATAATTTCAACTTTTATTTTAGATTTAGGAGGTATGTGTGCAGGTTTGTTACCTGAGTATACTGCATGGAGGCTGAGGTTTGAGATACAAGTGATTCTATCCATCACCCAGATAGTAAGCACAGTACTCAACACATAGCTTTTCAAATCTTGCCCTCCTCCCTTCCTCCCCTTTTTGGAGTCAGCAGTGTTTACTACTTCCATTTTTATGTCCACGTGTACCCAGTGTTTATCTTCTACTTGTAACTGAGAATGTGCAGTACTTGATTTTCTGTTTCTGCATTAATTCACTTAGGATAATGGTCTCCAGCTGCATCCATGTTGCTTCAAAACACAATATTGTTCTTTCTTATGGCTGTGTAGAATTCCATTATGTACATGTGGCACATTTTCTTTAGCCAATCCACTGTTTATGGAGACCTACATTGATTCCATGTCTTTGCTATTATGGATAGTGCTATGATGAACATACAAGCACAGTTGTCTTTTTGATAGAATGATTTATTTTCTTTTGAATGTATACACTGTAATGATATTGCTGGGTCAAATGGTAGTTCTCTTTTTAAGTTCTTTATAAACTCAATATTATTTATGAAATAATTTTTCTAGCTTTGTATACTGAAAATAGAACAGAGATTGATAAACTTTTTCTATAAAGGGACACACAGTAAATACATTAGGCTTTGTAGGCAGTATACAGTCTCTGCTGCATAGACTTCTTGGTCATTCTGGTTTTTAAGAAATGGTTTCTTTGTGGGGTTATTTGTTGATTTGTTTGCTGTTGTTGATTTTTTACCAAACATTTAGAAAATTTAAAATTATTTTTAGTTCATAGGCTGTACAAAAACAGGCCATAAACAGGATATAGTTTACAGACCACTGTTTGCTTACTCCTGGGCCTAGAAACACACTACAATGACCATGAGGACATCTAGCATCCATACTTCAGTTTCTAAATACAATTTGTATATTAAAGGGATCCAGGCTTTTTGAAGAAGCAATTGATTCTAGGTCTAGGATTTGGACAGTATGAAGTAATCCTGGAACATCTCTAGAAAGCAATAAAAAAGTATCAGAGCATAGGAGATAGACAAAAGATAGTGCCTCCACCAGCAAATTTCATACAGTTTGAGCACAGTGATGGATTATAATACATTGGGATAAGGGAGGAGAATCTATGAGTGGTGCCCAATGAAGAAATGGTAGAATTACAAAATCACCATTTTACTATTAGAATGTGATCATTACAGGCAGTGATCATCATATAGAAGACCGAATAACTGGTTAAAGGTTTTGGGGGAATGGAATAGTCACACAACTTCAAAGTAACCATGCATTACTTATTAATAGTAAATATGTTAATATAAAGCATCATTAGATATTCCTATGGAGAGATCTGGAGAGACACAACCTTAACTAAGTGATTTTCTGAGCATCACTCATAATTAAACAAACTGAAATCTCATTGCTTTCCGATGGGATACAATGGGAAGTATACAACGTTATGCAATATTTTTTATGCAACAAATTTTTAACCTGAATCTAATCACGAGGGGACAAAAAGACAAGTTCAGATGTGGGGCACTTTGTAAAACAATTGACCCAAACATTTCAAACAAGTCACTGTCAACAACAGCAACAACATGGAATGCCAAAATAACTACTAGATTAAAGGAGACTAGAATTTGAGACTTGACAACCAATTGCAGCGAATGGCATTTGCCTGGATCTGATATGCACAACAGTAATAACATCTACAAAAATATTTTTGAAAAAAGTGAAAGTTTGAATATATTAGATAACATTATTGGGTGAATTTTATATCTCCTGCATGTGCCAATAGTATTATGGTTATGTAGGAAACTGGCCTAGTTCCTAGGTGATGCATGCTGAATTATTTAGGAGTGATATGTCATGATATCTTCAATTTACATTCAAATTATTTTGAAATATATAAAAATATCAATATGTATGCAGAGAAAGAGAAGGAGAGAGAGCAAGTAAAACTGGTAAAGGATGAGTCATCATTAGTGACTCTAAATAAAGGAAATTTGAGCATTTTTTTCAACTTTACTGTAGGTTTAGAAATGTCTTAATAAAACATTAGGGCAAAAGGAAATACGGCTTTTACCCAAGTTGCAAAATCATATAAATGTTGTGTTCAAGGGTGTTTACAGAACTGTTTTTAATAACAAACAAAAAAAGAGAACTTTAAAAAGCCTAAATGTACCTTGACAGGGACATGATTGAAAATGTCACATCCACGTAATATTAAAATAATAAGTACATCTATACGTACTGATGTAGGTTGGATATTTGCCCCACTCAAATCTCATGTTGAAACACAATTCCCAGTCTTAGAGGTAGGGCCTGATGGGAGGTGTTTGGGTCATAAGAAAGGATTTCTCATGGCTTAGTGCTGTCTTCGAGATAGAGTTCTCACAAAACGTAGATGTTCATACGTGTGTGGCCCGTCCCCGCTCCTCCCTTCTCGCTCCTCTTGCCGTGTGTGAGATGCCTGTTCCTCCTTCACCTTCCACCATGAGTAAAAGCTTCCTGGGGCCTCACCAGAAGCAGATTCTGCCATTATGCTTCTTGTACAGCCTGCCGAACCATAGCCAGGTAAACTTGTTTTCCTATAAATTATCTAGTCTCAGGTATTTCTTTACAGCAATGCAAGAATGGCCTAATACATGTACAGATAGAAGAAAATGTCCTATGTGATATAAATGAAAAAATCATAGAGGAAGGAAGGGAGTGAGGAAGGGAGGAGGGGAGAAGAAAGCAGCAGAAGGATGTGGATGGGTGTTTATTCCTAGTCAAATATACAGGTTCTGGAGGAATATACAAAAAAACTGTTAACAGTGATTTCCAATGGAGAATGAGACGGTGATCATGGAAAGAATTTAAATTTTACATTACACATTTCATTATTATATTTTGCTATAGGTATAGTTTATTGCTGTGGTTTATCATGGGAATGTTATCACTTTTATAATAAAACTAAGAAGTGTCTACTCCATCCCACCTAACATTTTATAAAATTCTTAGAACAGTAAACCAAAATATAACTATTACTTATCAACAGGTTTTGAATTAAGCAGTCTTTGCTATTTGGCCAAGTTTTGTGAGGTCAGGACCACAGCTACAAGTACATTTGGCAAATGCTGATATAAGTAGGCTCACAGGTATAGGCCATGACTTAGAGCCGTATCTACCATGTGACTAGGTTAAATGCCATAAACACGTTCCATGTCTAGATTCTGAATGGTGCTGAAAATCAGAAGGAAAGCCATTGGTTTTAGCTTTATCAATAATTGAAAGGCCTTTGTAAACTGTAAATCAGAGTACACATGTACACTACTCTCATTTCCTTGGAGCCTTTGTATAAACCTGTAGTCAGAGCAATCATGCTCTCTACTGTTTACAAATTGGGAACAGGAGTTCAGAGAGATTCACAATGACAATATCACCTTTCTCCACACAGTTTTTGGCTCCTGTTAATAGTATCAGCAAAAAAAGTATCAGAGTTCTTTTCAACACAGAGAACTGGACCCAGAATATATGGGAGAGGTTATACCCCTCATCTTGACTTAAAGGGAATTATGTGTCCCCTTTCAAGTTGGCTTTCTGTTTCAACATTCAGAATTATATCCTCAAAACAACCAACTTTCAATATTTCGTAGGAACTGATGGGACATCTCACGAGTTTGTAGGCCGACTCCTATAACCATTTTCACAACTTTATGTAATTCACAAGAGATGTTAAAAAGCACAAGAATTATAAACACCACTAATTTAATAGTACCTTTTATTCACATGTGGATGAAGTCCAGTGGGTTGGAAAAGTTTAAGCAAACAAAGGAAGATGGCTGAGATATTTCATACCATGAGCATAAGTCAATAGCATTAGTTAAGCCAAAGACAGCTAAGAAGCCCTGAGCAGGAACTGCTAGGACTATAATCAATATGTTACCTCTGACATTTACAAACACGCTTTAGAAGCAAAACACTATTTTAAAACCTTTTAATGTCATTTATGAAGTTGGCTTGCCCTTTAAAATGTCTTTCATTCTTCCTGAGAATTAAATAAGTTTCAGTGAGGACCCCCGTTTTTATTATTTGAACAGCAGTTGGGGGTAAGGAGCAAAAGGATTCTCTTAACCTGCTTGTAATAACCTATTGTCATTGTGATTGCCAACCTTTCAACTCTTCCACTGTCCTTCTCTTAAGGATTTATAAAAGAGAGTGACAGCTGACAGCCTCTTTCTCGAATGGAAGTCCTTGCTTGAGAATCAAATGGGACAGGAAGTAGATGCAGAGGAGGCTTTTTATGAGCATGGCTTTGAGAGAGCCATGGCCCTGCCATTCCCTGGCATACAGGAGATACCCATCAGTTGGATTCACAGAGGCATATCCTCCCTGTTAGCATAGTCTTCAGACATGAGGCTCCCTCTGGTGAGCACAGGCAGATAGAAGGTCCTACATGGGAGTCAATAGGGATGGGCGAAAGCCATAAATTAGTGGGTCAAAGGCTGGGGATGTTCACTGCTGTGGCCTGTGGTTGAGATGAATGCAGGCACAAAGGGGATAGGAGGTATCTAGATGAGGCATGCCAGGCCCTAGGTCAATGCACACAGAGTACTGTGCCATGATGGTTCTGTTAACCTCTGTATCCTCAGCAGAATCCAGGACAGAGACGGGCCATGTCCAAACCCCTAAGGATAAAACCAACAAGAGCATGACAAAGTAGTTTAACTAATAAAACAAGGTACTTGTATGAATATACAAGTTTAAATGAAGACCCACCGCCCTCCCTTTAAAATATACAACTGGCACTAGGCTCCTCAGAATAGAAATTCTGGGGAGTCATCAAATTAATAAAAGATAGAAGTTCTATGCAGGGAAATCAAGACAGAGGCTAGGACTGGCTTTAATAACTTCAAGTTTTCGCTAGAACACCAGGCTCTCCCCTGACAGTATTAGATCAGGGTCCTCAGCAGATAATAAAAGCTGTGTCTTTGAGGTAAAGTTGTTCTAATTAGGTGTGCTATAGCAATAGCTTCTCTTTGGAAGGAATAGCCATGGAGAAATATAGATGATTAACAAAAGGGAAGTGAATCAGAGGCTGCTAGAATGGCTAGATCTCTTCTTAGTAAAAACGCCAGCTGCTCTTCAGTGGGAGGCATTGCCCGGGAACAATTCAGACTACCTAGCTGAGGACTGTTCTGTGTGCATCTGCCCTTCCCAAGTCAGCAAGGTGAAAATCAAAGCTTAATTGGAATCCAGTCCTGGACTCAGCATAACCCATGGCAATTACTGTTGCTGGCCTACGGTACTAAGATGCAAGATGGTTATGCAAATATCATAAACTGTAAGAATTATGCCCAGTGTTCACTCTTTACCAATAACCCTGCCAATTTACTAAGTTGCCAGTCACCTTCCTCTGTTTCCTTACATTTTGAATCAGAGAACATTAAGTTATCGATTTTCTCCTTACATTATAGATAAGGAAGTTAAATCTGGCTCAGAGACAGAATAATTTGCCTGAATCTCCATAGTCAATTAGATTAGAAGAAAACTGAAGCCCTTCTAATTTCATAATTCTCTACCAGTACTACAATGTTGTCTTAGTCAACTAACACAACCCGGGGTTTTTGAATTCCAGCTGCCACCAAGGCCAAATACATTCAATATGTCTCCTGCAAGTAAGAGCTTTATTAAAAAGAAGGAGCAACATAGGGGGCCAAGAGAAATGGATGGCCATTACTCTGAGATCACCACTGCTATTAGATACCTTGTTTCATCTCCAAAATTGCGCTTCTATGAGTTAGTTCCCTTTGATTCTATACAGTTTTTTCAAAATGTGGCTACTTTTCCATGTGAAGTTTGCCTCACCTATACTCAGAGGTCTATGCAAAATTATGAAACAGAAAAGCACAAGATTTAGAATTTGAAGAAATGAGTTTTACTAGATTGTGAGACTCCATGTCTATGTGACTAAAGAAGTCATTTAAGTCAGTTATAATTTCATCATCTAAAATAAGAGAAATTGTTCAAGATGATAGACTCAGCATATGTATGTTTACCTAATAGATAGTCTATTTAAGTGAACAAGAAAAGGTACCATTCATGGACTAGAAAATGAAAGGAAATTCTAGTAGACAGAAAATGGATAAAAGATATTGACAAGGCAAATGGAAGAGAGAAAAACCACACCTTAAAACAACGCAAATAAAAACCATCTTTCAGATGGATCTCAGAGAAATTCCAAGCACAGTCGACTTATGCCAAAGTGGAAATATATCTGAGACAATCAACATGGTAATAAATTAACTGTTCAGGCCAGGCGTGGTGGCTCACACCTGCAATCCCAGCACTTTGGGAGGCTGAGGCAGGTGGATCACCTGAGGTCAGGAGTTAAGACCAGCCTGGCTAACACGGTGAAACTCTGTTTCTGCTAAAAATACAAAAAATTAGCCAGGCATGGTGGCAAGTGCCTATAGCACCTGTAATCTCAGCTACTCGGGAGGCAATGCAGAATTGCTTCAACTGAGGAGGCAGAGGTTGCAGTGAACCGAGATCACACCATTGCACTTCAGCTTGGGCAACAAGAGTGAAACTCTATCTCAAATAAATTGAATTAAATTAAATTAAATGAATAAATTAGCTGTTCAGACAGAAGAGCAATGGTCTTCTCATCCTGCTCCATTCCATGTTTGAAGAGCATGTGCAAAGAGCAGAAGCTTACAACACCAGGATGAACTTTTCTCTACAGAAAGCAGGCAATTGCATGGCTCCTGGATGGAACCTGTGAGAGACACAGAGAAAAAGAGAGACAGCTCTGGACTGATATCTCAGGCAACCAGGAGAAGGAAAGAAATGAGACACTCCCTCCTGGAGTCAAAACACCATAGTGCCCAACCTTTAGAGAAAAGAGCTCTTTATTTGGGCTATTGCAGTACCCCACACTGCCTTTTCTCTATTTAGGTATTCTACAGAGAAGTTGTTTTTTAAAACACCCCGTGGTGCACAGAGAACTTAAAGTCAGTTCTCCTACCCAAGGAAAATAGTTGTTGGAGATAGAAATTTACAGAGTTCCAGAGAAACTCCTTGTTCCAAGACTCCTGCATATCCTAATTGCCCTGACTTTGTTTAGATGCCCACAAAATCAAACTTAAGACAAGAACATGGTTTATATGGGAGGTGATGTAAGGAAGCAGGTATGAAGAACAGCTGCCATGGGAAAAGAGAGGAACAAGAAAATTTAATAAAGAATGTGTCATTTGAGGATTGCCATTGTAGGCCACTAGGACTGGAGTGGGAACCTTTAGGAACCTCGTAGAACATGCACAGAATTGTTTCCCTGAAAGAAAAGAAGATTGAGGCATTTATCCATTGACCCCCCCGCCAGTCCCACCATGGGTAGGGTTGCCCCTGGAGGCATCATCCAACGAATACGTCCATGCTCTCTGAACATAAACGGGGTAAGACTTAGAATGTTTCCAAACCCGGAAGGCAAAACGGCAGAGAGAAGTGGCAAGAAATTGAGGTAGGTCATTGGAAGTGCAGGGGTCATGTCCACCAGAACAGCAGCTAAAACCAAAAGGGCTCCACAGAACATGGCACAGGGCACAAAAATTCTCTGTTACAGTCAGTTATTAAACTGAACCAAAGACCTGAGACATTTGAAGAAACTTTACAGCATGAAAGACTAAAATGGGAAATAAAAAGTTATCTGATCCCAGAGAAACTAGAGTTGATCAAGGAAAAGAACATTTAAATTATTCTAATAAGCATATTAAGAATAAAATATTCTGAATATAATATTGTTAGGATATAAATTATTCTAACAAATAATTTTCAGAAAGAACAAAAAGTTTTTTTCTTCCAAAACCAAATATGGGCCTCCGGAGAAATGAAGCAAACAGAAAAAAGAAACTTCCAAAAAATAAATATTTTATTGAAAAAAAAAAAATTCAGTAGTTGGACTGAGAACAGATAGCATTAAATACCAAGACTAAGCTAGAAGAAAGTTTTCTTGTATTTAAAAAATAGTGTATTTTCAGGTTGACTAGCAAAATCAATGAGGAAAAATTTTCACATTTAAACAACTCCAGCAATTTCAGAAGTCCTAGAACAAAAAAAAAATTATAAAAGCTTCCACAGTTGGAGTAACACAAATTAACATCAAATTTCTTATCATAAACAATGGACCTTGAAAGACAATGTAGCAATTTTTTCAAATTTGTTTTTTTAACCTTGAAATATATACCCAGTCAAACCATTAAAGAAATAGTGGACAGAATACTTTTCAGGAATGCAAGTTCTCATAAAGCATTACAATCAGATAATGGTATTTAAAAATAATCCATCAAATAGGGTACTCTGGAGGAAAAATGTAAAAAGAAGATAATATAAACTACAAGAAACAGTAGCACTGGATTACACCTAGAAAATAAAAAAATTAAAAAATTTTTAAAAAAAGGCCCCAAAACAGAATCTCCTGGGTCTCCACACTAGAGTATTTATTTTGGGAGTGAAGGTAGCAGGATTTAATGACACAAAATTAAAAGTCCTCCTTTGTGGGAACAGTTGCTTACTTGGTTCAAAATGAGTAACAGTCACATAATCATGACTCTGTAAATACTATTTTGGAGAATTTCAATTTGAAAATCAGCCTACAGACAAAATGCAAAAAAATTATGATTATAATGAGAATGATACAAATGTTATAAGCCTTGACAACATGTGTTATTAATAAATAAAAACAAACATTTGGGGAAATTCTGATTGGAAAAAAGAATAAAAAACAAAAAGCAAAACAACAACAAAAATTATTAGGTGAAGAAATGACAAGAAATAGAAACAATTAAAAATGTATTTATTCTACCTTCTAACAATCTCTAACATTGGTAAATCAAGAAATACAAATATGAATATTTATCTTTTACAGTTAAAAAGGTAATTACCAGAAGAACTAAAATACTATAAATGACAACACTGAAGTATAAAGATGAGGTAGATATAGTAACATAACAAAAATATTCTAAAATCTCTTCATTTCTTTTTTTCTTTTTCTTTTTCTTTTTTTTTTTAGAAATAGGTTACTGCTATGTTGCTGAGGCTGGACTTGAACTCTTGGGCTCAAGCAATTTCTTGCCACCACCGCCTGAGTAACTGAGACTGCAAATATGCACCACTGTGCCTGACTCGCTTTATCTTCTATTGCATAAAGTAGACTGTTGCTGTCTAAAGTTGATAGCTTAAGAAATAGAAGCAGAAATTTAAAAAATTTTTTTAAAATTCTAATGGAAAATGCCAAAAGAATGAAAAAAAAAATGTTTAAAAGGTACTTATCTCTAGGATGTGGTGACGGAGGTGGGTGAAGATTGATACTTCTGTAACATCATTTTAGACAGTTTTCAAAAACTAGATTTTTTTCCATGTTTAGACACTGCTTTTAGAAAGAATACTTTAATAGAGACTCAAAAACCCAATAGTTTGCCAGCTATGAATGAAGTTTCCTGGGCTCAGCCATGAATTCACTGTGATTAATAACAACTTAACCAGTGCCCAGGATTTGGGAGAATAAATAACCTTGTCATTTCCAACCCCTGAGCTGTGGCTTCATTTTATACAGCCATGTTAATTCTACTTGTAATCCCCATGAAGTATGGGAACTTCTATTATTTCTTATCTTTAAGCCTCTTTTATCCCTGCTGAACTCAAAAGGATCACTTTTTAAAAGAGCCAATAGGGATAGGTGGAAAAAAAAATAACTAGCATATTGGAAGATGAAAAGGAATGATAATTATTAGGTTAAAATAATTAGATATTTATTCCTCCCTGCATAACTCAAAGGGATCAACATTTCTTGTGTGATGAGAATTTCATATATCTCTAAATTACAAAAGCCTTGTTTTCACCAAAAGTACGTCAGATCCTAAAGTATTAAATAATATGCCAAATCAAAAAAGTATGAATTCAGCTTCTTAAGGATAAGACTCTGTTTTTAATCTTCTATATTTCTTGGGAGAAGGGGAGGACACAGAAGTTAGAAAATATTCAAATGAATCAGTGAGTCTGAGTTAAAGTGGAAACCAGTTGGTTCTACTGGTTGATATTTGAGTATGCCCAGGTTTCTTCAAAATGTAGTTTCCCATTGGCATTGAAGTAAATGGGAAATTTCAGGATTATGATTATCAAGTCTTTTCTCCACTAGTAAAAAATCATCTGTCTCTTGAATCATCTGGGTTTCTATTCTTTGAGACTACCATAACTTACCTTTTGGGAAGAAGGGAGGGCAGGAGGCGGGAAAGAAAAGTGTAATTTTGAATATGTAGTTGGCAACTATTCTTACTTTGTCCTTTGAAAACTAGAAACTAAATCCATGAAGCAATTTTCAGTTTTATTTTGTCTGCCTTATAAATCCCACACCTGCCCCCTGCAACACACACACATGCACACACACACAGACACACACACACACACATTAAATTCATCTTTCATCTCTACCACTTGTGGACAAGAAGCGCATTGGCCTTAAAAATCTGAGAAGTAACATCAGCAAAATGGCACACTAGGAAGCTCGAAGCCCATGTAAGTAGAAGTCAAATTCACAAAGATGGAAAGTAGAATCATACTTAACCAGGAGCTGGGGAAAAGGAGAGCGGGAAATTATGATTTAATGAGTACAAAATTTCAGTTGGAATGATGGATAAAGTCCGGAAGATAGGTAACAGAGATAGTTATACAACAACGCGAATGTACTTAATGCCAGTAAACTATACACTTAAAAATCGTTAAAAGGGTAAATTTAATGTCATGTATAGCTTAGCACAATATAAAAAAACACTGCAGTGATCTGAAGTTGGTTCACCTATGGCAAACTGTTCCACTCATCTCACTAAAATGTGCATATCACACTGTAATTCTGTAATAATTTACGTGCACCAAGAAAGGATTAATTTTTAGTAGGACAGGGTAAGTCAGTACATGCATTCAGCAACTCTGTCAAGATAAATTATTTTTCCATTTAAGAGTTTGGAAATTGAAGGAGCACATTTTCAGTGCTTGGAAAATTCACAAATGTGTGTGTGTGAGAGATTGTGTGTGTGTGTGTGTGTGTACAGAGAGGAAGAGAGAGACAGAGATGGAGGTAAGCCAGATTCAAGGTAGAAAATCACTGTCACAATCAGAAGCCCTAGAAAATGCTTGTGGAATCTGCCTGTGGACTCAGGCACACTGGATTTAGCTTCCTATCCCACTCATTGCCTGGCTGTGGGATCTTGAGCAAGTTACATACCTTTCTGGACATCGTGTCTCTTCATCTATAAGAAGTCATAATACATATCATATTAGTTATTATAAAGATTAAATATATGTAAAACACACACGCGGCTAGCACTTCACACATAATAAAATGTAATGTTGCTGTCCTTCTCATTTTGCGGTCATTTTTATTGCTGTTCTGTTCTGACATGGTTCATGTTTTATCCAGCAATCACATCACAAATTACAGCTTATTAAGACAAAGCCAGAGTGTGGCTAACCTCCTCTTAGAGAAATTTGATCCTGAAAACGGAATCTCTGTCAACCCTGAAGCAGAGCTCCTGTGAGCTGTGCTTTCTGGGATTCAGCTCACCTGCCCAGGAGGTGAAGCTTCAGGGCAAGTCATCAGATGGAAAGGCACAAGGCCAAGACCACAAGCAAGAGCTCCCCCGCACCCCTCGCGGCGACAGGCTTCCTTTCTCAGCATCAACTGCAGCATGTCTGGCCCCTCTGCTGGCTCCTAGACATCCTGTGGCTGTTCTAGGAAAGGAGGAAATAGAACCTGGGGAGTTGAAAATAATGTGCGTTTCCTCATAGTACCAAAGAGGAAGTGGAGGAGAAAGAAAATGGAACTTGTCAAAGTAGCCCTTGTCTCCAAATCTGGAAATTAGGTTTCAGCAGTACCACCATCTACAGCAGTTCTGTTCAATACAGTAGCCACTGGCCACACATAGTTATTTATATTTAATTTAAAATCATTAAAAATTAAGTGTAAATATCAGGCCCCCAGTCACACTAGCCCATTTCAAGTGCTCACAGTCCAAGGTGGCTACTGGATCCATACTGGACTGCATGCACAGCAAAAGGAAAGGATGATCACAATCACTGCAGAAAGTTCCATTAGACATTAATGGTCTACAGAAAAGAGACAGAAACAAAACTTACTATGTCTAGCCAGACAAATTTCCTTAGCTTCTTCTGCAAGGATTGTGGCTTTCATGGGGTCTGGAAACTATGAAAGGCTCACAAGGGGTTCAATTAGAATCCTTGGCAAACTAGCCTCTCTTGACATTTGAAAACTCTGCAGCCCTCAGTCAAGGCAATACAAAGGAGAAACCCTGTGTTGTCGGGTGAGTGCTGCGGGAGTCATTTGCTGAGGAGCCGCCTCTCAGTGGACTCTTTAACCTATAAGGGCCTTCCAGAGGTCACTTTGGCCATGTACCCTTCTCCAGGGCAGCATGTTCCTTATGCTTGGCAAGGGGGGGCCTCTCTCCTGGGTTTTAGTACTTTCGGTGGAAAGAGCACAGAGTTCTCTCAGTCCTCTCCAAGCCTGACTTTCCTCCTTGGAACTTCCCCCAGTCAAATTAATGTACAAATACTAATATTGAAGACCCATTGATGATTGCAGGCTAGAAGAAGGTTTCAAGGTAGCATGTATTATAGTAAAAAGGTGGCAACTCAAAAAACCCTGGGGCACTGAGTAAGCAATGTGGGTTTGAGTCAGAGAAATACATTTTAATCAGACATGTTCAGAAGTTAGGACATTCTGCAAGAAAACCAGTCTGTAGTCTTTAAAAAATATCAGTGTTATGGAGAAAAGGTGGGACTTTTCTAGATTAAACAGACATAACCAAATGCAATGTATGCACCTTAAATGGATGCTGCTTCAAAGATTAAAGCAGCAGCTATAAAAGACGTTTGGGAACACTGAGAAATGTTGATTCTGAGTTGGATACTAAGTGATTATTTAAAATTAGTGCTACTATTCCTAAGAGTCGTAATGTCATTGTAGTAGTGAAGGAGAATATTTTTATTCTTAGAAAATGCAAGATGAATGAAATACTTAGGAAAAATGCTCATGGTATCTGTATCTATCAAATACTTAGACAAAAATGCATACATATACAGAAAATTAAAGCAAATATGGTAAAATATAAATTATTGAATCTAGATGGTATATAGATGTTCATTATTTTATTTTGCAACTGTTTTCTATGTCTGAAAAGATTCAAAATAAAAGTTTAGGTTGTGGGATAATATGAATAGATTTCAAGAGGGCCAAGATCTAAGAGGGAAGTCCAAACAGGACCAGAATTCCAGAGAGATGGAGTGCGATAGAGTACAGATGCCACTTCTTGTGTCTAGGAAAAAGCCAAATCTGATTGCATTATTTAAATATGTGTTGGGTGTTACCATGTACCAAGCATCAAACTAACTAGGCCCTTCCCCTTCATTTATCTAGTGTAAACCTCACAATATTCCCCAAACCAGAATCCTTATCCACATTATGTTGATACAAAAAGCCAAGGCTGTTCTGAGGCTGACGCAGATGAATCATTTGAGCCCAGGAGCTCAAGACCAGCCTAAGCAACATAGTGAGACCCCATCACCACAAAAAATATAAAAATTGTAATACATATAGTAATAAATATATATTTCAACCTTGTTCAGCTCATTTATTAATTATTAATCCTAATATATATATTTTCTATGTTGGGATTCCTTAGTATTTTCTATACATAAGATCATGTCATTAGCCAGGTGTGGTGTGATGTGCCTATAGTTCCAGCTACTCAGGAGGATGAAATGAGAGGACTGCTTGAACCTGGGAGGTTGAGGTTGCAGTTAGCCATGATCACACCACTGCACTCCAGCCTGGGCAACAGAGCAGGACCCTGTCTAAAAAAAATTTTTTTTAATTAAAAAAAAAAGCTAAAGCTAACAATTCAAATTATTTGCTCAAACTCATACAGCTACTAAGCAGTAAAGCTAGGATGCAGATCAAAATCTGTCCAGTTCTAAAGCCTGTGCCAATTGCCTCCTGTTAATTTAGCCTCAACAGTAATTCTTTCTCCAATAAATTCAGTAGTAAAAGGGAAAAATTAGGTCATAATTACATATGAGACTGAGACAGACAAAGACCCAGTGTTCAGGAGAGAACTGATTTTGGCTACCAGGACTTCAAAAATATTTTAGCTTCTAGCCCTCAGGATTATATGGGGAAAAGTGACAGGTTCCCAAATCGTATGATTCTCTCGGAACCCTTATCAGGCATGATACCCCCATGGGTTGAGACTGTCCATGGTATCTTGAAGGTGTAGAATGGGTGGCTAAAATCAGCTCTTTCTCCTCACTCCACAAAGAGGACATTGCATCTATGTCAGGCACAAGGTCCATTTTACTAACAGCTGCTCATTCTCTCTGGATTTCTCTTTCTCCGATAAACTAGCAACTTCTTGAGATAAATCACTGGACTCCATGTCTTCCATTTTCTCATAAACTTTCTATTGACATAAATTGGCAAAGAATATCCTAAATTCTGAACATTCTCACTGAGTTTCCACTATGAAACATTTTAGTGTGTTGCTTCTTACCTATAACTATGTAATAACATACAGCCTTATTATCTTCTAGTCAGCAGTTATGTCAAGTTGTATTCTAAGAACAAGGAGTGAAGGTGGTGATGGTCGAACCATTTACATACCAACAGTTCCCAACATCCTTGAAATGCTAGATGTTTTAAGACTTCCAGGTAGGTGCTCTCCTCAGTGGAAAAGTCTGCCATACACATACACATTATGCAGACTAACATTTCCCAATGGGAGACCATCCTCTTCTCCATGCAATTGCCTCATTTTGCATAAGCTTATATGGCTGCACCTGTTAGTCCACTTTAAATTGTAGGTCTGTTCTTCCCCCATTTGAGTTTTAATATTGAAAGAACAGATCAAGACATTTTTGCTTCTCTATGCAGTGCCAACTACATATTCCTATTGTGGCTGAAGGAATAAATAGGTTCATGGAAGACGAGTTTGTTGGAAAAGCTGGAGTATATTTTAACTTGAAAAAGCAGACCTCGTAGGATAAGTTTCCATATTCTTGTTTCCTAGGATTAGCATTTCCATGACCTCTGCCCTAGGCCAAGCCACCAGCAACTTTCGTCTGAGCTACTGCAACAGCCTAGGGGAGTGCAACTGCTGGTATTCTTTTCATCCCACCAACACAAATCCATGCTCCATGAAGCAAATGTGAGAGTCTTTTTAAACATGCAAATTGTATGTGGTGACATATGAGAAGTTTCAAAACTTTTAGTGTCTTCATATGGGAGTTGATAAGATCCTCACTCCTCGTCACGACCCACAAAGCCTTGCCAATATCCTAACTAAACACCAAACCTCATTTCTTACTACTGTCTTCCATTTTCACTCTCCTTCATCCCCTCTAGCTTTATCCTCATTGTCTGAAACATTCTCTCCTCCACAGCTTTATGTGCCGTGCTCCTCATGTATCAAATCTCACTTTCAATGTTTCTGCTTCAGAGAGATCATTTTCTATTGCTATACCTTGTCCTTTCCTTCATAGAACCAATAAAAACTATATTTTCTTCCTTTACTTGTTTTTTTCCTGTCTTCACCACCAAATAGTTGGCTTTATGAGTTGCAAGCACTATGCCAGTGCCCTGCACATAGTACACACTCTATAGCACATGAAACACACACAAGAAATCTTTACGGCCACTGCAGGTTATGGAAAAGATGTAACAGGCAGGAGAGTTGTCCCTTGAGGGAAGTTAGTTTGAGGACCTCCCCCATATACCAAAAGTCACAGATGCTCAAGTTTCAGATACAAAATGGCATAGTAATTGCATATAGCCTATACATATCCTCCCGTATATTTCAAATCATCTCTAGATTACTTATAACACTTAATACAATGTAAATGCAATGTAAACTACTGTTAAACTATATTGTTTAGGGAATAATGATAAAAATCTGTACACGTTCACTAAAGATCTATTTTTTTTTCCAAATATTTTCAATCCACAGCTGGTTGAATCCAGAGATGTGAAGTCCACAAATAGAGGACCAACTGTACATGCCATTGCTTTACATTTCAGGGGCTTGGCAAAGGCAGATGGAAGGAGAAGAGGCCTTGACCAAGCAGGATGAGATCTGCAGATACTTACTTATCTATAGAAGCTGACTGTCCCACCTTCAAACACCACCCCCTGCCCCAGCACACACACACACACACATACACACACAAGACTGGTGTTTTCATGCCCTAAAAATACAGTAGTTGGTGTCACCACCAGTATCATGCTGAGAGGCAGCAGATCCACTGTCTAGCATCTTTTTTTCCCTCTCTTCGAGGAGCTTCATGTTCATAGAGATTCTTATTTTAGCTCTTTTGCCAAACTATGAACTTCATGATGGCAGGGATTGCTCCATTTCTGTATTGTCAGAGCCTCACTCCAGGTCTAGTCCAGAATATATATTAAGAATATTTTTATTAAGCTGAACAAAATACAAAATTTTTGTTACCAAAGACTCCTGCTCTAGAGAATGACCCAGAGGTCAAGAAAACGCCATGAACCTATGATATCACAATAATTAGAAATTATGACACCATGGCATGCAACAAGCCTTGAATCTTAGATCTATAAATGAAAATTCAAATTTCTTTTGATAACATATTGCCTCTTCTTTTCTGGGGGGATGCTTTACAATATGAAAGTCAGTATTTCTTTTGTTAATATATTGCCTGAAAGATTTTAACATGTCCAGAATATTTTTATACTCAAAGAGGCAAATAGTAATTAAAATAATCTTATTTTCTGACTCCCAAAAGATAAGCTCTAGAAATAAAGTCTATTCTAGGTTAGACTAGAAAAAGAAATTGATCCCACTGTGCATAAAAATGGTGCCCTGTGAATCTCAGTAACGTCAGGAACCAAACAATGCGTTAAATAGGAACCTGATTGGAAGGCCTAAAAAGGAAAATTTGGTTGATTGTAATCCTTATATATGACAGAAGTTGGATTTTCTCAGCTCAATTGTGCTCTATGGGTATCTGACAAGTCTAAACTGCAGCTTAAAGGAGTTCAATAAATTTCAAGTTGTTTTTATGTCAAACAGTTGAATTTAGACAAGCTGTGTTGACTTAAAATTGGACAGCTGGAATTTGTATTTTCAGTTGTTGGAAATTTCAGTGCAGATTTGACTAGTATTGATGATTCTTTATTAGCATGAAGCATTTGTAAAAATCATTGCATTCTGTAAAGTGCCACTCTTTTCACTTTTTTTTTATTCAATGCTTTTTGTTATTGAAAAAGCCCACTGTTTTCTAATACGTTTAAATAATCTTCAGAATTGAGGATATAATAAATCAGTAAGAAAGTCAAGATCCAGTGTAGCTTAGAGTAGGCTAAACTTGTAATGAGGCTGTTATTAATGTTAACTTTCCACAGTAGCTGTTTTCTGGGCACCTCACAAATTGCATAATTTGTCTTGTGTTTCTAAGTTCAATTTACAGGTGCTGCAGTGTCAGTATTGTGGTGGAAGCTGTGATTACAAACAAGAGTGATATATTCTGGCTATGATATAGGTCAACGATTCCTCCAGAAAGACACAGAGAATGGCGATAGAAGTCTCCCTTCCATAACATCTACATATTAAGCAAGGCTTGTTTGCTTCTGTTGAATAGCCTCCCAGACATAAATACTTTCACTGGGGAGTTCTTTGCTACGTTCTCTGAAACATGACTCTCAGAGGAAGGTTGAGATTAATAGTGCATCAGGTTATGCTTAATCTCATTTCACTATTCCATTTGGTTTTAATCCTGTAACATTTGCATTTCTGAAATTAGGATATTGTATGCATTGGGGTGGGACCCAGAGGCCTCATTTGGGTTAGATTTATTATCTACTAAATGACTTTCTTAGCAGATCTTTTTATCTCTTTGTCTGCCAGCTAATCTCAATGCTTCATCTTGAGCAGATTCTATTATAGCAAAATTTATCATTCTTTTTTATTGTCTACATAGCTTTTAGAAACTTTATTAATAGTAAACACTAACTGACACATTACAATAGGAGAGATAGAGGCTTCACACCTTAAATATGATAAGATGTCCTTGACCCTCAAGTTTTCCCCAAATCCTTGATTTAGAGAAATATTTCATTTATCACCAAAATCTTTTGCAGGCCCAGTGAGTCAAATTCTTAAAACAGAGGACATTAATTGGAAATGTTTCTTGTGCAACCTCAGGCTATGCAAGCCAGGAGAAGAGGTTTAGGTCTTAGGTGAAAAAAAAACAACACCACAGAAAGTTATGTTAACAAATAGTTAATAAAGAAGTACAAGTGAGAGGAACTGGAAGCAACAGGAAAGAGCCTGGGGTGTGGACAGAGAGGTACAACTGAGGAAGCTGTGGCAGCACCAACTTTCTGATTATTGCTCAACCAGGTTCAATGTTAACTTTGTATTTATCAGTTGACTGATTCTACATGTCCTTTACAACAGTGAATGCTAGAGAGTTTGGCTTGAAATTTTTTAATAGGTTATCACATCAAGCACTGCTATGACTGAGGGTGGTGGGGCGCAGGAGCTTAAAACTAGAATTGGTAGATGGAGTTGACGACTGTAGTGTGGATGGAAGAGGAAGATAGACATGAAGATGGGTTTGGGCTGAAGATGAGAAATGGGTGTGGAGATGAGGATGGCACAGTGAACCTTGTCAATGTTAGCTACAGGAGAACAGGATTAGGCAGACCTTTGATTGAAGGGAGTGAACCACAGCCAAGAAAATATAGGACAGATTCTAACCAAAACAGAAGATTCTAGAATGAGCTAGTCAGAATACTGGTGTAAAACAAATGAAATGTTGCTCAGAGCAGAACTCCATACCTAGTGGGATAAAAAGCCTAAGTCACATTGCTGCTGGCTGGGCACCAAATGCTAACTAATTTCATCTTCCAGGGACTGGACCTATTGCTCCACAATTTTTTCAGTCTCTACTAGCCGAAAGACTGTGTACCCCATGTCAGGTCAAAATTAACTTATGACATGGGCATGCTGAGCCAGAAAGTCGTAAAAAAAAAAAAAAAGGCAGCCATGTGGCATGTGAGAAGTGTGTGAGTGTGTGGTGCATTGTCTATGAGTATATCTATGATGTAGTGTATATATTTGTCCATGCGTGGACAGTTCCAAGGTCAACCTAGTCATGATATCTGTTTCTTATTAAGTGGCAACTTTGTTCAGCAGGACAGCTCTAAAACATGATTATCTTCTGTACATATCTAGCCTAAGATTAGGGATAATTCTTAATAACTATAACCAGAAAACATTTGTAAATGCATTTTGCCTATGTTGAAGCAGATAGCAATAGACAGTGTTAAGATAATAACAAAAATGCAAGCAAAAATATGAACGCGTTTTTTAAAAGGTCTTTTAAAGATTTAACATGAAAGTATTCATTGGCTTTATTTCTGACAAAAACTGACAACTTTCATGGGGGGAATTTAAACCTAACTTTGAGTTAGATTCTGTTGACCATCTAAATGAAAACAAAATGAGGTGTGGATTCACAAACAATATACATTTTCAAGAGCTATCAGTGTTGGAGCAAAGCAGGTTTGTTATAAATCAATTGTTCTTTTTTGGATGCTTCATAATATTGAAGTCAGCATCTGTTGATCCTTTAATTCACAGAAATACACTTGTGAAAAACTAATAGAAGATGAAGATACAGAGATGGAGAAAGGTATGTGCTGTTTGTAAAAGAAATGGAGAGACAAAGCACAAAGGAAGAAACAGATCTACAGAGGGAAACAGGAAAGGAAAAAGAATTCACAAGCCCAGACTGTTAAGAAAAATTTCTGTTTGCAGTGTCATTTATGGAAGACTTTGTGGTTGCTAATAGGTGTGACATTTAATGAAAAACAAACCAAGAGACTTCTGGTCAGTGACACCTTAAGCATTAGGCTCTTATCCAGACATACCGTCCTCCTACATATTGATGGCGTGACAAAAATCTGAGGTTCTTCATGGTCTTTTATGAAAACATTTAAGAGACTAACGCTTTAAAAACTGAACTGGTAGAAATCCAAAGAATAAACTATGTTAGCTTTCCTCTGTTCCTAGCTGCTTCAAACAGAAAATTGTCAAAGGCAAGAAGAAGGAACAAGTGACTTTTAAGAAAAAAGTGTTTTCACTGATAAAGGTTACGATGTAGCTCAGCCTTCTCGGCCACTTTAGGTTAGAGCCCAGTTTCTCTAAAATGAAGTATTTACCTCTTCTTGGGAAACACAAGAATAAAGTAGGCAGTCAGAGAGTCATCATGTGCTTCAAAGTTGTATGCCCCACCCATCGACCATCACCCATACCATCATCAAAGTCAACTCAATATCCGAGATACTGCAAAGTTGTAATGAAGAATCATGTGACTAAGGAAGCTGAAAAGAAAACACACTGAGAAAGCACATGTTCCAGCTCCTGGCTTCTGGTCCACACATAATCTCATTTCAGAAAGCCAAGATCCCCATTTCTAGAAGATCTGTAAGAGATTTTATTCCGAGAGAAACATCTTTAAGGAAATACCTATGGCCTAATAAAATGAACAAAGAACTGGGAATCAGAAGTTATAAGTTTTGTGGAATGGGGTAAGCTCACTCCACCCCTCTGAACTTCAGTTCCTCCATTTGTGAAAGAAGAAATAATAATCTCACACTGATCAACTGCAATAGAGCAACGATAAATTTCAAAGAAAATTGTTGACCCTTAGTGAATGCTGCTTTGTCAAAACCAGTTAAAGATGGAGGCTATTTTCTCTCACATACTTCATTTTTGCAATTAAAATTCACAGAAATCAAATAATTTATTCTTATTATTTAAAATTACTTATTGCCAAGTTCTGAAGACATAAAAGGTCTTATGTCCAACAAACATTCTGTCTGTGATCCTCTTCTGACTTCTTGGATGCTCCCATACGAAAGCGATAAGCATCTGGCATTATTCTAAGTCTGACATGTGAATACTAAATTTGCCCATGACAACTCACCAAGTTACCAAACCCAGCTCTACTGAGAAGACTCCATAGGAGCCTGGGCAATTATTTGCTCATCATTATTTTCTCCTTTAGTTTATAATTCTCAGGTCAGACCATGCTCTGAGAGCAGAACAAATGAACCTTTTTACCATGAAAAGTACTCTGAAAACCAAATTCAAAGTTGATTTTGTCATGGTAAGCCATATAAGAATACCTGTATTAAAGAGTCTATCACATCTCCAACTTTGTGCTAGGAACCATGAGAAATACAAGAGGGAAAAAAAATGACACATATCCCTGTCTTCTGAACAGGTCTTGTAGCTCTGGCCCCTAAGTTTTGCCGTTATAAAATGTCAGCCTCGTGTTCACCTTTCACTGAAAGGCTGAATGTAAAATGAGAAGTTCCAAGTACAGACCTCTGCATATCTGTAAAACATTCAAAGACAATGCCTCTAACCATTTTTCAGTGACTCTTTAGGCAAAGGTTCACAAAAGAGTGGATTTTCTAAACTCAAACTTGAGAAAGCATACAACCTGAAGTAGAGACCGTTGTTCTTTGTTAGAAAAAAAGTAACCTATCAAGTTTTTAGTTTTTTCCTTTTTGTTTTGGGAAAAAACTCAAAAGGAAGCCTCTGATTCACAGTTGCTTTCTTATATTCTTATTACCACTCTGCCTTCCCCTATATTTATGAGACGTTGTCATCGTCCTTACTATATAGCACAAGGAGATCCTTATATATAGTATGTTTTGAAAGAGAAATATGACTTTTTTCATAGATATCATCAATAATTAAAGTTTCTGGCACAAAAAGCCAAAGCAATAGTTCAGAGACTCTTCTGTCCATGGGTCCTACTGCCCAAAGAAAAGCAAAAATGCTAGATGGCATTCCAAACCTGTCCAGATCACACTGCATGGTCCCTAAATTTTAGCCACATTGATTTACCTGGACATTTCCTAGGTGACCAGGTTTTCATACTAGCATACCTTTACCTTCATTTTCCTATCCCCTCTCCAACACTTCCATTCTTGATCACTGTGACAAAGCACTTACTCTTCCAATTATGGTTCAGATCAGGCTTTCTCTGAATGTTCATGACAGCCCCAAACAGAATTAGGCAATTTCAATTTTTGTTTTTGAATTCCTTGAGGTCTTTATTGCATTTTGTAATTCTTCTACAATGTTTTAAATGTTTCATGTATCTGTAATGTCTGCCTTTTTTCCTCCTCTAGACTGGAGAACCCTGGAAGACGTGAACTGTATCTTTGCATTTTCATCTCCAAAGTTTAGCGCAGAGACAGACACAGAGTAAGTTCACAATAAATATGTATATTAGGACTGACTAAATTAATGAATAAACAAATGAATGGGTTCCACTATAATATCAAGTTCAAAGTAAGGAAGCAACAGAAAAACATAGGTAGCCCGTAGCACACTTCAAGGATAAAATATGGAGGAAATATAATTACTAGTAACAAATGAAAAAGGAAGGACATGTGCAATGAAATAAATTATCATCCTAAGAAAGCCTCCCTGCAAAGGAGAGCATGGGATAAAGGGTTTGGGGTAGGGAGTAGTACAGATATTTTTATTCCTATGGGAATGAAATGACATTAATGTGTGAAAGTCCTGCTATGTTCCAAGAAACAGACCAAGGCTTCCACATATAGATTCAGCTAATCTTTACTTCATCCCTAAAAAAATGTGATATCGTTATCATTATTTCAAAATTGTGCTAAATGCTCTTGAATTTTGAAAGTTGTGCAATTTTCAACATAAAACAAAAGCACTTACTACATTGTCATTTATGATATCTTTACTTCTGTCAAATTTTATGTATCTGGCAGTAATGAGGAAAGGTTATTATTTGTTGAATAACCAATACACACAGCAAAAATATGTATTACTTTATTTAGAAGCTTTGGGTATATTTAATGCCAGACTAATACTATATCAAGAAATTATGTTAGAAAAAGCTAGAGGGACAACAGATGTTGCCTGCTGAGGACATTTAGTTGGAGGTAACGCGGCTAAATAGAAGGGACAAGCCCATGACCTATGCATGAGTCGAAGAGTCGTTGGTCAGACTCCTATGGCCATATTCATCTGCTATTTAGCCATCTTGATTAGAGCCCTTAGGTTAACAACTTTTCATTCGTTAAACTAAATGTTTGCTAAGCATTTACTATATACCAGACACTAAATATGTAAGAGAACAAAAGGGCCAAATGTCCCTGCTTGCATGCAGCTTACTTCTCCCTGTTCTTTAACCATTTTGTGCATTATTAATCTGGGGTACTTGCTTTCAGCACTGAAGAAGAATTTCTAGAATAATCATTCAGTCTGACATTTATCCATCAATAAACTGCCAATAGATAATAAAGGGTAAACATAATGAGTAAGATAATTTTGGAGTAGGCTAAATAGTAATAAGTGTTATAAGTTGAAGAGATTAAGGGGGAGAATTCGGGAGTGGTGCTCTTGTAGTGTTAATATGTAGGCTATTAAGGATTGTTCTCATGGAAAAGTAGTCGAGTCAGAGGAACAGCTAAAGAGAAGGCCCTATGGCAGGAGGATTCCTGGTGCATTGGGAAAATGGCAAGAAAGGCCATGTGGCTGAAGGAGAGTGTTACAGGAGAGGACATCAGGAGTTGGAAGAGGAGGATACTGGGGGACCTACGGGCCTTGGTAGGGACTCTGGTTTTGACTTTAAGTAAAATTAGAAGCCAGTGGAGCATTTTGGGTAGAGAAGTAATATGATTCAATTAGCACTTCTGGAAGCTCTCACTGGCTGTTCTACTGAGAATAGATTACAGATGGGGGCAAGAAAAGAGGCTAGGAAATGTGACTGTGATTATCCAGGGGAGAAATGACAGTGTCTCAGAGCAGAAGAGAATTGGGAGAGGAGGTAAAGAATGGACCAATTCTGGGCACAGTCTGGATATTTTGAAGGTGGTGCTAACAGGATTGGACGCAGACTGTGAGAAAAAGTGGCTTGAAGGGTGTGGGGCCTGAGCAGTTTGACAGATGCAATTATCACAGCCTAAGAAGGGGAGAGCTGAGGAGTAGGAAGAAGATGGGACATTTTGAGTTTGAAGGATCTTTCAAACCTCCAAGTGGAGAGCACATGGGCATATGAATACGGAGTTTGAGGAAAGAGAGGGCTCGGTTGGTTGGTTGGGAGTTGTCAGTATTTCATTGGACTCAAATCGCCTAGAAAATGTCAATAAAGCAAGAAAAGAGGTCCAAGAATTGAGCTCTGGGCACTCTCACCTTAAGAAAAAGAATCATAATGAATACTTAGAAGGAGTTGCCACTATGCTATGAGAATAAAAAGGGTAAGAGTGGAAGTGAGAATAAGAGAGACACAGAAAAAAAGAGACAGAGGAAGAGAGGGAAGAGACAAAGCAGAGAAAGAGAGCGAGAGATGAAATCCTGGAAGTCAAGTGAAAAATGCACATCAAATCAAGGTGGAGGGAGTGATTAACTCTGGCAAATCAGCTTATGGCTAAGAATTGATCCTTAGACTTAGCAATGGAGAAGTACTCAGTAATGATGTTAAAGAGAGCAGTTTCCAAGTAGTACATACATTTGTGTACGTGTAGCAAGTGGTAGTGGAGTTGTTAAAGTATGATTGAAGTGAATTAAAAGCCAATGGGAGGAGAGGACTTATAGACAGTGACTTTAACAACTATTTCAAGACATTTTCTTACAAAAGGGAACAAAGAATTGAGGCAATAATTGGTGGGTCACGTCAATTGGGCCTCCAGGAAACAGATACTGAGATAGAGTCAGAAGTGAAATGGATTCATTTTGAGTACCTCCTGTGACATATAAATGGGAAAGGAAGCAGAACCAGACAGAGAATACCCTCAGACCATGATGCAGGCATGAGACCTATGAAAAGAGAAGGGAAGGAAAGGAGGATTAGGCAGTAAGAGCTTTCGTCTACAGTACAACTTAGAAAGTCCCAGCCACCCCATCACAGAGATCTGGTAAAATTATTGCCTACAGAGGAGTCTCAGACTATACAAAAACTAGCCAGGCCCCTAACCACCCCCACCATGCTAAGTCTCGTCTGAGGTCTGGCTGCAAAATGCAGAGCCTTGGCTCAGACAACTGAGGAAGACCCCCAAGGTGCTGCAGCTGAGAGTTGTGAACTAAGCACACTCTCCAATTTTTTTTTAAGAACATCCAAGATAAGTACTTTCATGGATGCTTTTTAAGGTAAATAGAGTCAAGGGAATTATTTTGAGAAGAAAAGATAAAAAATGTATTTCTTGGGATTTCATCTTTCAAGTCTGCACAATCTTGAAAGCTCTGAGATCCACCATAGGCTTCACTGGCCTTGCTCCACTGCCTCTTTCCTTCTGTACTCTTCATCCACACATAAGAAATTGAAAGCTGCCCACAGTGAAAAAGCTAGAGTGAGGACCTCATCTGCTTTGTTAGTTACAATCAATTGCCTTCAAACTATTGTACATGACTTTTTGTTCCCATCCATTTCTTAATGGTATAAACTTAAGGTATGTATAATGATGTTTTGATGCACATATACATAGTGAAGTGGTTACCTCAGTAAAGCAAATTAACATATCATCTCACATAGCTGTCTTTTTCTTTTTTCTTTTGGTAGTAGTACCTAAAATTTACTCTTCTAGCAAATTTTGAGTAGACAATATAGCATTATTAACTATATTCCTTATGCTGTACATTAGATCTCTAGGCTTATTCATCCTATATAACAACTTTTTACCTTTAATCAATCTCTCTTAACTTCCCCTAACTCCCTTGCCCTTAGCAATCACCACTAACAGGTGCGAGGTCATAGCTCCGTGGTTTGGATTTGCATTTCCTTGATAATTAGAGATATTAAGCACCTTTTCATCTACCTGTAGCCCTTTTTTTTCCCTTTGGAAAAGTGTCTGTTTAGTTCTTTTTTTCTCCATTGTATCTTCTTGGTGCCCTCACTGAAAATTAGTTAACCATATATGTTTATTTCTAGGCCCTCTATTCTGCTTCGCTGGTCTAAGTGTGTTTCTATTCAAGTCCATACTGTTTTGATCACTATAACTCTGTAGTAGAATTTGAAATCAGAGCATGTGATGCCTTCAACTTTGTCTTTTTTTCTAAGATGTCTTTGGCTATTCGGGGTCTTTTGAAATTCCATATAAATTTTGAATTTTTTTTCTATGTCTATAAAAAATACCATTGGAATTTTGATTGAGGGTTTCTATTTCTAAGAAAAATACCATTGGAAGTTTGATTGCAAATTCAACAATGTTTCAAAAAAAAAGTATATGTATATCTCATGACCAAGTAAGATTTATTCCTAGGATGCATTATTGGTTTAATATATGCAAATCAATTAATGTAAAACATCACATTAACAGAATGAATGATAAAAATCACTCTAACATTTCAATAGATGTGTAAAAAGCATTTGACTAAATTTAACACCCTTTTATGATAAAAAGCCTCAACAAAGTAAATATAGAAGGAATGTACCTCATCACAATAAAGGCCATATGTGATAAGGCCACAATTAACATCATACTTAATGGTGAAAAGTTGAAATATTTTTCCCTAAGATTAGAAACAAGACAAGGGTTCCCATTCTTGCCACTTCACATAGTACTGAAAGTACTAGCAAAAGCATCAGACAACAAAAAGTGTAAAAGTCATCCAAATTGGAAAGGAACAAGTAAAACTATTTTTGTTTGCAGATGACATGATTCTACATGTTGAAACTCCCAAAGGTTCATTAAAAAACTGTTAGAACAAATGAATTTAGTGAAAGCAGAGGATACAAAAGTCAACATACAAAAGTTAGTTTCATTTCTTTATATCAATAACCTATCAGAAAAAGAAATATAAAAATCATATTTACATTAGTACTAAAAAGAATAAAATACTTGTGATCACTTCAGCAGTACATATACTAAAATTTGAATGATACAGAGAAGATTAGCATGGCCCCTGCATAATGATAACATGCAAATTCCAGAAGCATTTCATATTTGTAAAGGACTTGAACAGATATTTATCAAAATGAGACATACAAATGGCCAATGAGTATGTGAAAAAGTAATCAACATCACTAATCATCGGAGAAATGCAAATCAAAACCACAGTGGGATATCATGTCACACCTGTTAGAATGACTATTCTCCAAAAGAAGAAAGATAACAAGTATTGGCAAGAATGTGGGGAAAAGGGAACGCTGTACACTGTTGGTAAAGATGAAAATCTGTACAGCCATTATGAAAAACACTGTGGAGGTTCCTTAAGAAATTAAAAATAGGACTACCCCACTTCTGTGTATATATCCAAAGGAAATAAAATTTGCATGTCAAAGAAAAAAAGGAGTAACATACTTAAAATCAAGGATGTGAAAAATTTGTGGACCGAAAGCTATAAAACACTGATAAAAAAAAAAATAACTTGAGGAAGATGCAAATAAATCGAAGGATATCCTGGATTGATGGATTTACAAGAATCAATATTGTTAAAATACCCACACTACCCAAAATGATATACAGATTATACACGCCTTTTATTTATGTTGCTCATATTTCATAATTGTTTTAAATGGGAATCTTAGCTTGATGAAGCCACTGTCATGCTTAGAGTCAGAGGCAAGGTCAGTCAGCATGGCTGTGGGTTCAAGTTTTTCTCTGTCTCACTCTCTTGCATGGTCACAGTTGTGAAATTAGCAGAGTTGCATTTGACCAAGGATGTAGGTTCTCCAAATCAGCTGAGTATAACTAAGTCAGAGATGGGAAAATAAGATGAAGGTCTATAAAAGAAAGAATTAAATGACTGACCATGATAATCAAATTATCATCCTTGCATGAAGCAATGTAAGGTTAGACCATGACCTGATCTAACCTTACATTGCTTTATGTAAGGATAATATTCTGTTTTTTCCCTCAATGTTCCTGTAATTTTTGTGATAAGCGAGTAGTTAGAGCTATGAGGGCTCAAAACATAGTCAAAGATCCTCCTATATTAGAATAATCTGAGATATTTATTTAAAATACAGATTCCTTTACTCCACTCAGCCTTAAGCTTAAGAACAGACATTTGTGTAAAGTTCCCCGAGTGATTCTTATACACACTGAAACTAAAGATTCACAGAAGTATATAATTAGAAGTATAATCCATCACCCTCCCCTATTTATTAATAAGGTTTTGTGTTTCTTTGTTGATTATTCAACTTTGGTGACTTGATGCTGGACATTAAGAAGAGTACATATGGGCAGTATTCTTGGTTTTAAGAAATTTTCATCTTCAGATCCATTTGGGAACTATAATTATTATTGAGGGACATGGGCTGTATCTCACCAGAGCTCCTCCTTCCCTCTTCCTCCACATACACACAAACTATTCTAGAACCCTGAAGAGAAACCACTAAAGCTTCCTACACCTTCGATCTAAAGTGAGAAGACAATAAAATATATAAATAAGGAAAATGTGCCTGGGTTTTTACTTTGAGCTTGATTTTATATAATACATTGTCTATCCATTCTTATCAAAAGATAAGAAAACTCTTCTAAGTTCTACAATTCAAACATTATATTGCAAGTAACATCAAGGAGGCATACTAGTGGGGCAAGAATCCTCTGCAGTAATGATAACATCTATCTTTTATGAATAAAAATGTCATTGCGGCCGGAAGTTTATGGGAAGTCTGTTTGGCTTACTGCTCTTGGACCATTTTGTGTATTTGGTGCTTGTTTATGGTGCTTTCTGAGCTTGGGAAGGTTTTTAGAATTATGCATTCTAATTTATTCATCCATCAATGAATTTCTATGATAGATGTAGGCTCCGTGTGCCCTGGGTGCCCAGAATGAATATAATGAGTATATAATTTATCCTGAGGTAAAAATGGCATTAATATGACCAGGAGATGCACAAAAAGTAGAGGGTAAAGGTAAATCATGAAAGATAATTAGAAGTTTACTAGCCACCGAAAGTGAAGAAGGACACATCAAACCAATGAAAATCATGTGTGCAGGCCCACCAGGCAAGACTCCTGTGCTCCTCAGCAAACTGCCGGTAGCTCAGTCTAGACCCTCCGAAACTGAAGAAGGAGCAGACTAGAAATACAATGGCTAGGGAAGGGATAGCAGGAGATGGGAGGTTGGGGAGGGGTAACATGGGGACAAACGCCAGATATAGGTGGCAGGGGGATGGAGGCAGCAAACCACATTGCCACGCATGTACCTACGCAACAATCCTGCATGATCTGCACATGCACCCCAGAACCTAAAGTATAATAAAAAAAAAAATCAAAAAAAAAAAAAAAAAGGAAAGAAATACAATGGAGATCATGTCTGTAAATGCCTTTTATGCTACGGTAAGTAGTTTGAATTTTAACTTGTAGAAAGAATTTAATCAGAGCAGTAGCAAGATAAGAAAACTTTTATAAAATCAATCTGACCAAAGTTTGGATTATGAATTAGAGGATAAAAACTCAGGCAAAATACTAGTTAGAAGGTTGATGGAAAATATCAAAGCTTAAGTACTCAATAGTAGACCTAATACTGCTAACCGCACAGGGGTTTTTCTGAGGTCCCTGTGGAGACTTGGAGATAGGAAGCAGCTCTTTTGACATATTATGTACTCCAATATGTTTTTACCATTAGGCGTCATACAGAGACACGTGCTTTAGTCCAGCAAACGTAAAACAAAACTACTGGGCTTACTAAGGATACCAATGTAACTCAAGCTTTACTGGATCTTACTGAATTGGATTATTAGTATAGTTAGTATCACATCAACATTAACAATCCCAATGGTACAGATTTCTTTTCTCTTACATAAGATTTCCTTCTCTTTTTTCTCCAAGTCACACCCAGTTGTCTGAAAGTCTTCAGGGTGATTCGTAAAGGATATTGGCAATTCTAAACACTTAGGCATCATACTGCTCAGCCAGACATCACCTCCATCGCCTGTTGGGCACTGCTTCCCCTTAACTAGAAACCACCCCTATGGTGCCAGAGCTACAAGTTGGTCTTTGAAAAAGAAGAGAATGCCTTTTTTCACTTTGATATATGTTGTGGTTATCTTAGTTTGGGTTTCTAGAAGCAGATCCCAAAACATGTGTTCAGTTGCACATGATTTATTGATGGGGTGTTCTCAGGAGAAGGGGAGTGCAGTCACTAGTATTGGGCAGGAGAAGGAGTTGAGCAAGAATGTAGTTTCAACTAAAGATTAGCCTCACGCCTATCCAACAGGGTGCACTGGTGCAAACTGCACCACTGAGTTGGCTCCCCCTTGAGGGGAAAGGGTAGCCTCTTCTATAGCCGTTTCATTTCATCATTGGCTAAAGCCTGCCAGGGTAAGGAGTGGGAGTATGTGCATAACACTGGAGCAAGGCAGCCTTTGCATGAATGAAGGCAATTTCCTGAAAAGGGGGGCAAGCCTGAGCCATTAGCAGCCAACACTCAGGATAGCTGGGGAATAGGTTCACTAGCTCAGAAAAGGGGGTCTGACCAGGGCATCAACAGCATCCCCACCCTGTGGGGTTCAGGGTCATTCTGTCTAAAGCTCAGATTACAAGGTTTAATAAAAGACCTCCTGATATATTCATTTACATCACTCCTGCTTTCCACAAAGATCCAGAAAACACAAGAATGACAGAGTGAAATAGGATTTCCTTTCTTCCTAGCAACAAGGATGGGCTGGTGACAATGTGTGTCACTTGCTAGAAAGGAAAAGAGGCTTGAGGTAAAAGAAAGTTTGGGTTTCTACAAACACCTGACAGACATGGCATATAGTGTGTGTGGTACATTACAATGATGACTCGGTTTTCCGTCATCTCCTTGTCCTTGTTTTGTTCCATATGACCTTGTGGTTTTTCCTCACTAAACTGAGAGGGTCTACTTTCCTATACTTTGAATTTGAACTAATCTGTGTCTTGCTTTGGCCTGGAGAATGTGGCATAAAGGCCAGTGTCCCAATTCTGGGCCTGTATCTAGAGGTTTTGTGTGTCTCTATGTGCTTTATTGAGCCTCTGTCATCACAGTGAAAAAACACGGTGAGGCTATCCCAGTGAAAATAGAAGACACATCGAGGAGAGCCAATTTATCCCAGATGTCTCAACCAAAGCCATTCTAGATCCGTCAACAGCCAGCCAAACAAACTACAGACTCATGAGTGAGCCCAGCCAAGATCAGCAGAGTCACTTAATTGTGTTCCAGCTGATTCCAGACACAATAATCACTCCTTCCTGCACAGCATGATGATTTGTGATCATTTTATATCATTATTGTGGTAAGATCATTGTCATAGTAGCTATGCAATAACATTTACTGCATATGAATCAGTGTGTTACATCACCAAAGAGACAGAGAGCTACACCAATATGAAAGCTGCACTGAAGCAGAGGGGAGACATTGTATTCCCCATCCCCACTTTCAGAAGTATGTCCAAGCAAGGCAACATCAAAAAGTTTGGAATCATTGATAATGCTGGAGAAAATTACACTAATAGACCTCTGCAAAATGTTCCCTGCTCTAACAATCCACAATATCTGAGTCTTGGCATAAGCACAGTTGGAAGGAGAATAACCGTGTAAGGGTAGAGCTGCAATGCAGAGGCTAGCCATTGGCATGCACAGCGCACAGTGCTCAGTCTCAAGATATTCTGCAAGTATTTCAAGCCAGCCCTGCATGCTCCTTTTCTCCACCCCTCCATTGCTGGCAACCACAGACAATTAAGTGAAAAGCACTTAAAAACTGGAGCCTCTGAAGCAGTCTTTATGTCTGTCTCAGTCTCGCTAGTTTCATGGGCCCATTTTTAATTTTGTCTGGCAGCCCTACATGAAAAAAGGGAGGTAAATCAAAGAGTTACTTCTTATGAGGCCTTTGAGCTACATCAATAAGTAATTTCTATGGTTTTTTATTCTCTTAGTGCAGGCAATTTTGTTTTTGCTTGGATTATTTTCCTCCTGTTGCTTTTTGCACCACCTTCTCTCCTGCTCTCAGCTCCATTATTTCCAAGCAGGTTATGGTATTGGCTAAAATAAAGACACTGCGCACCCCACCTCCATTGGTTAATTTTTGCTGTATTGGCAACACAGCACTCCTTCTCTGGCTATGCATATCAAGTCTCACACTGAGAATGTTTGAAAAGAAAATTTTCCTCAGTAAGAGATAATTTTCTACCCGATGACCCACCCTACATGATAACCCTTGTGAGCAGCCAACCATAAGCTTCATTTTCTTTTAACCCCAAATAATGGTGGCTCTATATAAAAGCACTGCATCAGAACACGGAAGCCCTAAGTGAATAATTAGTCCTGGCAAGACACAGGTCAATATGGGAAGCTCTGTGATTTTAAATGGGTGAAAGAAGAAGTGCACACTCATCCTTTATCCCCTTTGTATCTCTGCATCTGTCTCTACGCAGTCTTGGACAGCTGACTCTTCCCACCTGAAGAAAGCGCCTGCGTGTGTCCTGCTTGTGTTACTCGTTCTTGATCTGATTAATTTGCTTTGGGTGTTGGAACAGGGCAGGGAGCCACCAGAACACTTGCATAATCCAGGCTATTGGCAAATCCCCCTGATACATACACACAGACAAACACACCCCAGCACAGATATAAAGGCTAAAATACAAGAATATTACCTGGCCCCATCGCCATATCCATGGAATAGATAGCAGAGAGCAGGATGACAGGGATCTGAGGTGGGACCCCTGAGACATATGGGTGAGAAGATTTTAGAGCTTCATGTACCCTTCCCCCAGGTGGGTGCAGCCTGGACGTGGGCAGCTGTCCAGGCTACTTCCTTTGCTTTCCAAACCCACTGTAACCCTCTGCTACCTTACATTCATCTGCAGTAGGGATGTATAACCTTTTGTGGATGTATATCTCTCTTTGAGAATCTTTTGAAAGTCACAGGCATTATTTGCAGACATGCCTATATGCACAGGCATCTAGAAGTCTACTATATCAGTTGTGCCATGGCCCAAGTCCTCTGACCTAAGATCTACACACAATTGTCTTTTTACTAATGTTGTGAATGTCATTGTCTCATTCCCTTGCTGTTTACTGATCTCAGCCCACCCTCTTCTGGTTTCTACTCACTTGACTTCGGTTGATAACGTTGCCCTTTACCAATCTGTACTTTTCACTACTCAGTTACAGCAGATAGGCTTCCTGTAAGGGAGCATAAATGTCATCCCTAGATCTTATGGAAAGATGTTTTCTTCAGCACTTGGGGGTCTTCACAGCACATAACTTTCCTCAGGGTGCCAGATGATAGTGACTGTATAAACTAAAATTCATTAGAAAAATGGAAGTGTCTCCAGAGTCAGACTGCTGTGGTCTAAAATAAAACTGTACCATCCCCTAGCCTTAAAATATCCTTGCTGAGGCTCAGGTTTCTCATATTTAGAGGGGAATAATGATAATAACTCTCACTCAGTTTTAGCAGTGGTTAAATGAGATAATCCTCGCAAAAGACCTTAAAATGGGGCCCAGCAACAAATGAGTGCAAAATGAACTTTAATATTTTATTATTTTTGTTGCAATAGAAAGTCTTTTAAAAGAAAAAGTAAATCATACTTAGCCATAAAATAAATATTTTTATCTATACATTAGTATAGATAAAATTATTATTCACAAATTATTCACAAATTATTCTATGTGAATGACGACTCATGTGCCCAAATCCTTTGGCATTTTTAAGAAGTTAAACTAAAGTGACTCAGGATTCCTTCATGTTCTCTGGAACTTCAACTCTGATATTCATAACTCAGATTTGTCACAAGTTTTGTTTTCTGTGCTCTTATTCTAAGGTTTTGGAATCAATGTTATGTTGGCTTTTGAAAAATAATTTGGAAGATTTCCTTTCATCTCTCTGCTTGGGACCAATTTAAATAGTATTGAAGTTTCTGTTCCTTGAAGGTTGAAAGAATTCACCCGAGAAACCATCTGTGCCTGGCACTGCTTTGAGGGAGAAATCTTTAAAAGTTTCTCGATATCTCGCATGTTTGCACATGCAGAAGTCTTCTGTATCTCCCAGGTTTAATTTTAGTAGTTTGTATTTTCCTCGACAATTACCCATTTCAAATTTATTTGAAGAGAGTTTTGTAAAATGTTCTTTTAAAATTCCCATGACTGCCTCTCTGTATTAATGGTTATTTCTTACTTCTAATTCTGTGTACACTCACTTCTTTCTTTACCCACCCCACTTTTTAATTTAGTTGACTGGGTAAGCATGGGGTTACCTGCGTTGTTTCACTTGATTTTCCAAATAAGCTCTTAGGTTTAGTTACTAATTCAGCTGTTGTTCTATTTTCTAAGAAATCCATTTCTGTGTTAATTTGATCATTCCCTTACGATTGTTCTCAAAGTTACTTGCTCCTCTTTTTACTAACTTCTTTATATAGATATTTGAACATTTATTTTCCTTTATTCTTGTCTATTAATGTAAGCAATGGCTGTCTTGCATGGCTTTTAATACATAGTATTATTACTAGTATTGTTGTTAATCATATTATGTTTAAGTATACTAAAATGTCCATGTTTATTACCTTCGAAGTGAGCATTGTTTGAAGAAATCTTTTTTTAATTTCAAAGTAATACAGGCATATCTCAGAGATGTTGTGAGCTCAGTTCCAGACCTCTGAAATAAAGCAAATATCGCAATAAAGGAGTCACGTGATTTTTTGGCCTCCCAGTGCATATAATAGTTATGCTTACACTATAGTGTAGTCTACAAAGTGTATAATGGCATTACATCTAGAAATATATACATACCTCAAGTTAAAACACCTTATTACTAAAAAACATGCTAGCAGTCATGAGTCATAATCTTTTTGCTGATGGAGGGTATTTTCTTGATGTTGATGGCTGCTGACTGATCAATGTGGTTACTGAAGATCGTGGTGGCTATGACAATTTCTTAAAATAAGAAAACAATGAAGTTTGCTGCATCAGTTGAATTTTCCTTTCACCAAAGATTTTTCTGTAGTGTGCAATGCTGTTTGATAGCATTTTATCCACAGAACTTCTTTCAAAATTAGAGTCAGTTCTCTCAAACACTGCTATTGCTTTGTCAACTAAGTTTATGTAATATTCTAAATCCTTTGCTGTCATTTCAATAATGTTGCCAGCATCTTTCCCAGAAGTAAATTTCATCTCAAGAAACCATGGCCTCCGTTCACTCATAAGAAGCAACTCCTCATCCGTTAGTTTTTTTCATGAGATTGTGTCAATTCAGTCACATCTTTGGGCTCCTCTTCCAATTCTAATTCTCTCACTACATCTGCTATATATCCACCACATCTGCAGTTACTTCCTCCACTGAAGTTCTGAACCCTTCAAGGTCATTCATGAGGGTTGAAATCAACTTCTTCCAAATTCTTGTTAATGATATTTTTCCTTCTCCCATGAATCACAAATGTTCTTAGTGACATCCATAATGATAAATCCTTTTCAGAAGGTTTTCAGTTTATTTTGCCCAGATCTGCCAGAGGAATCACTATCTATGGCAGCTACAGCCTTATGAAATGTATTTCTGAAATAAGATTTGAAAGCCATAATTACTTTTGATTCATAGGCTTCAGAATGGATACTGTGTTAGCAGATATAAAAACTACTTTAATCTTTTTGTACATCTCCATCAGAGCTCTTGGGTTACAGGTGCATTGTCAATGTGCAGCATTATTTTGAAAGAACTCTTTTTTCTGAGCAGTAGGTCTCAAATGTTACAACTGATTTTTACAATTTGGTGGACCCTCTTTTTTAAAAAGTTTGAAATTACAAATTTAAATACAGTTATAGGGAGGGAACTTGGAAAAGGCCTTTACAGTGAGGAGCCCTGAAGCTTCAGCTTTACCAGCTTCATAGTATAATAATCTACTTCTGCTCCTGTGATTTGTATTCTGATCCCATCTTTCTTTGTCTTCGTCTTTTTTCTTTATCTGCTCATTTACTAGATAGCTAACTGAGTGCCTACTTTGGACAGAATGCTATGCTAGGTGTTGAATATACAGAGACCTTTTGCAAAAGTCCCTTTCTCTAACCAGCTTTTAAACTTTGGTGTTCTTTAGGATTCTGTTCTACATCTGTTTCTGCTCTTACTCAAGGGTCTCTAGGAAATCTCATCTAATTCCATAACTATTTACATATTGTCTGTACTGAAGACTTCCAAAACTTTGTCTTCAGTTGCAATGTATACACTCTCTGTGTACTTATGACTCTCAAATTTCTATATCCCATCCAAATTTTCCGATTTGACTTTGAGACCCATATATCTTACTCTTTTCTGGGCTTATGCACTGGGTTATTACAGACAGGTCATATTCAACATACTCAAAGCCCACTGCAGTTCACTTCCTCCACTTATAGGAGTACCACAATAATTCAATTGCCAAACCATAAACTTCGGTATCATCCCCAAATACCCCTGAGCCAGGATGCCCTGCATGTAATCACCAAACTGGAATCTCCTATTTAGTGCTCAGTGAACAGCAGAGTACAATTTATGACTAGACTCTTCTAGGAGTATACACCAGCTTCATACCAGTGGCTGGCAGGAAAGGAAGGCTCTTTACTGCCACTCTTTCACAATCCTCTGCCTCAACTCTTCCATTCTCTAGTCTAGAAAATCTTCATTTAATCCAAATCTCATTATTTCTCTGCCCTGCCTAAAGCATCCAGAGATTTCCCATGGCCCCTCAAGAAGAAAGCTGAATTCCACAGTGTGACATAAAAGACCATCCTGATCCGGCTGTTTACCCAATCAGTCTCTCTGAACTACTGTCTCTTTCAACACCAGGCTGCTTACCATGTCTCAGGCACACCTCCGTCTCTGTCTCCAGATCTTTCAGAGGCTATCTCCTGTGCCTGAAATATTTCCCTCTCCCTCTTCTTTTCCACTCACATTATGTTGTTAGGCTTTGTTTTACTACTACTTACTAATATCATCCTGTTTTATTCTCTCGATTTCCATATGTTATTTTTTCTTTAATTGTGTCTTTTTTCACATTGGGGAAGTGACTGTGAAGGTATACTTCTATTAACAGTAATCTTTAGGAAGATTTAGGTGTATTTAACAGGCTTTCTGAAATTTTTTTAAATGTCTGATTTGTAGCATTTTCCAATTTGATGGTATAGATATTAGCACCATGGCCAATTATTTCAAACTACTGCCATAATATCACTAAACATACAGCTAAAAAAAGCTGTGCACAATTGGCCCTCAGTAGTTGGTGCAAGCTGGTTTCAGCCCCTTACTACCAGTAAGGCTTATAAAATGTAATTGAACCTACAATTGTCTAATATCTTTAAAGAATAAACTAGTATCTGTTGAGTTCATCCATGCAAAAGGAAGAATTTAATACATGAATCCTTTCCTAACCTCTTCTCTTAGCTTCCCACGTTTTATTATTTAATTTTGGAATATAGGTTATTATAATACAATTCTAATTGCATTATACCTTATCTCTTGTGTTATTTTTGACACTGGCATTCAGATTTAAAACTCTATTTGAAACCATTATTTTATACTTAGTGCTTGGCTGATTTGAATCATTGTTGCCATAAAGGAGTGAGAAGACCATTTATACATAGTCATGCTTATCACCCAGCAGCCCTACAATGCTTGGAACGGGCATGGCTATTGTCGTTCTTGTGCTTTCTCTTATGGTGAGGGCAACACAAGAAACAAATCACTGTTAAATTACTATGTTAGTTCACTGCCCAGTCATTTTTCCTATCGTATGTCTTAATTTTAAAAATAAAGATCTAAGGTATGCTAGCAGTATGAAAACATCTCTGGTCTGTGGAGACAGAGGGCTACCACCCTTGTTTGTCAAATCAACGTACAATCTGTTCTTAAATGGAGACGTGGTTTCAAGGCACACAATTTGGTCTGAGTAATTACTGAGTCATTTGTTATGTTAAATCAAATTTTCACCATGGAAATATTCAAACTGTGGACTACAGAGTTTTGTTTTTAAATAACAACTTGGTATTGCCTGACAATTTTCTACTAAAAAAAAAAAAGGTGGGGGGGCTTCCTTTACCTCCATGTTTCCAGAATAATCAGTTTGAGCCAAAATTACCTAGATGTTTACTTCAATCTCCTCTCTAAATTATTGCTATAAGCTTTCATTTGGTCTCTTCTTCTCTTATCTTTGATATTGAAAGTGTATATTATTGACAATCTGCTGTTTAAGATGTAATTATTCTTGCCCAGCATTATTAACTAAATCTTTATAATTGATTTCTACTTCACTATTAGTAAGGTACTAAGTTTCTTAAAGGTAAGAGCAGTAGGATTTAGTGAAAAGGAAAAAAAAAAAACATTAAATCAGAGAAGTGAATTTCTGTCTAACCCATATTTTAGCTGTGTGGCTTTGGGCAAGATGATTTATCTCTCTGATGCACAAAGAGATTAAAAAGGGATTTTTAATGCAGCTCTCTGGGTGGCTATAAGGATTATAGGAAATATGTAAAATGCCTATTCCAGAGCCTAGAACTGTTATCAATAAATATGAGCTTGTTTTTTCTTTTCTCATTTGCATTCCCCTTCAGGACACCTCAGTTGATTAATGAAAGAACTGTTACGCGATACATTCTATGAGGCTTTGAAATGTCCCTTTGAAGCTATGTTTCAGGGGGCAGGAACTGATAAACATCCCTAAGTCCAATACCGTTATCTGGGTTACCACAAGACAAAGCACACATTTACTGTCTGCCCAGGTATAAGTCCACTAAGATTGGGCCTGGAGTTGAGAAGTTCATTGATGAATAACTTGTATCTGCAGATCTTACTGCACGGTAGGCAAACCATGTAAGTCCATTAAAAACTATCCATCCCTTTGTTAAAAACTAGAAATATGAGGCTCAGAGAGGTTAAGAAATTTACAAATGACCACACGACTAGGAGGGTCAGAGCTTTAATGGAAACCAGGCTTTCTTGGCTCCAAGTCCTGCCATCTGTTTCTGTAGCATGCAGTATTCAAGCATTAGGTACTACATAAATGTATGGCAATCTTAGTTTTGTAGGCACTCCATTTCCAGAATGTTCTACCACTCCCTTGTTACCAGTTTCTTTTTCTGGGACACTAGGTTGAGCTCACCTCATCAAGGAATGATTGGCTGGGCTCTGCTGAGCTCACTCATCTCTGCTGAACTACTAAGCCATACACCAGATAGAATTTTTTTTCTTCTGAAGAAAACTACCTTACACCCACTTACTTCTTATATTGCCAGTAATTGCAGTGCAGGCATAGTTATGGGACTAAATCAGCAGAAAAGAATGGAACTCATAGAAACTTAGGAGCTTTAAGATGCTAAACACATCAACTTTCTCATCCCACCCTTTGCCAGACCTCACTACATAAGCGGAACAGCAGTTTGAATTATCAAAACCAAAAACAGATCACTGGTTAAATCACTCTGATTATTTTTGTAAGAAAATAATTACACCTAATTACAAGCAGGCTGAGGTGTTGTCTTCCTAATGAAACAAAGGGGGCAGGTGTAAGTTCAAGATCTCATTATCCAGCTTCGGATAAGGCTTCTAAATATACCACCAAGACACTTGCTGCTGGTATTTCACTACTGTATTGATTTGGACCCCGTAAGGTCTTCATGAGCGTTTGCTAAAATAAAACTCCACTTTGGATGTTTCTTCTCCTGTGTGACTTCTGGAATTCTGCTGAGATATATAAAATAGAAATAAGTGGAAAGTAACTAAAGGACTGTCAGTGTGTATTCTCAGTGTCTGAGGGCAAAGAAAAAGCCCTGCTTCTATTTATGAGTAAGCGGAGTCTTATGTGATATTTTAACTAATGATGCAGCCAAAGTTCCAGTCCAACTTTATTTCTGAAATTTCATTTTTCCAACTCAATGTTTGTTGAGGATTTTCTTAAAACATAGATATTTAATCCAGTTACTGAAATAATCTTTGTTGGTGAAATCAGATATGAAAAGAGATAAGTAATCTGAGGTTAAAGGAGGAAGAAACATGCAGACATGGTGAAAGGCTTAGTGAAGAAAGGCCTGAAGGACAAGAAAGGTTGAGGAAGGTATGAGTAAGGGAGATTCTGGAAGCCTAAGAATAAAGGCATGAGGCACAGTAGCATCAGAAAACAAAAAACCTTCTATGATGATTCAAGGAAAAAAAGGAACTGTCCCACAAAATAGAACTGTGGGGACTAAGACTATACCTGAAGTATTATAGGCACTTTTTCAACAGAGAAAGATGGTCATAGCAAATGAAATATCAAGAAACAAATGTCATCCTTTGTCTCTTTATTTTTAATGATTATATATTATGTACTATTTTAAATTTTATTTTGTTCTAGTTATGTTTTTATATTGATTTCTTTTATTTATTTATTTACTGCTGATGCTTTAGTTTTCATGAAATAAACTTTGCTTTAGAAAAATGAGTGTGGCTGCGGTGGGCAGAATCAGAGTGGACCAAAGGGAAGGCATGGAAGAATACATAATACTGAGAGCCCCTGTCATGCTCTGAGAAAGCCAGAGAGAGGAAATTGAGAGGGGCAGGGTAGGCAGGGCTAGGGGTGACCTTAGGAATGGAGAATCTTGCTGGGCACAGACGGTGGTCTACACCAGGAAGAAGCAGAGTCCATGGAGGGAGAGAGGTTGTCCTTGTCCAGTGGTGGTGTCCCGATAGGCAAGTGGAGAAAGACAGAAGAGACCCTCCAAACAGCCAGACATACTAGTGGGCATTCAGTAGTGGAGTGCTATGATGGGATAGCAGTTTTTGAAACTGAAGTTAAGACTCACACTTCTACTCACTAATGCAAGAGAAAGAGTGGATGAGAAGTAAAACTCAAGTCTCAGAGAGAATGAGAGCAGCCAGACCACACAATCTACTCTGAGGAGGTGGCAACCTTTAAAATGACTTAGTGAACAGTCAGTTAAAGGTTCTCCTGGTAAATCTCAGAAGACCTTAGGGAATTTAGTAAGAAAAGTTGGGAATGTTGACGTGTGATACTTACCTCTTGAAGACTTTGATAAGTCCCGAAATAGGATGTTTTGAGTTGAAACTGGCATATCTAGAAAAATAAGGTGGAGGAGAGGTAGACTGCTTTTCTATCACACACTCTTTAGGCTGAATGATTGTAATTCAAGTGGTTTTGATTCTAATGATTTGGAGCTCAGCAAAAATGGAGAAGATAAATTATCTGCCTGAGCCTAGGATTAGTGACTACAAAGATAAGGACATAAAAACAAAGGAAGAGCATTGAGATTCAGACAGGTCAAACATCAAGAGCCCTCCCCTGTACGTTATGGTATACAGACGCACTCTGAGGAAAGGAATATATTTTCCCCCTGTGGAGAATAGACAACTATTGCAGTCTGGGAGACAGGGGAAGGTTAACGGTGCCTTCCTTATCCATCCTTTTGTTTTAGAAGTTTGCCAAGATGCAAACCACTGGGCTGAAGCCTGGGGGAATGGACAGGGTATGGCCCTATTCCAGACTCAAAAATGATGGTTCTGTGGGATCTCCAGCTTTGATTACTAGCTCTTGAAGTTAAGCTAATGGAATTCAGTAGAAATTCATCCAAGTTTTTAAGTTTTTTTTAACTTTCAAAAATGTTTACAGTTTGGAATGCTCAAAATGAGAAGAAATCTCTAGACACCGAATTTTCTAAACAGTACCATTCCTAAAAGAGGAGTCTTCACTTTTCCCCTCACAGACATGGCCATGGAAAGCAATGAATGAGCAAGATCTTTCCTCCTAGGAGCAATAAAAAAAGGATCAAAAATCTCATTTCAATACCCAGGCCATGAGTCTTTATTATCTCAGCCAGCATGATGTTTGCTATATACCACTTCCTACTGATCATATTCCTCATTCTCCCCTTTACAAAATGAGAAATTGTGTTGCAATTATTATTTTCTTCTCCAGGTGAATAGGCTAGTTGACAAAGCAATGTAAAGGATAGTTATAAGCTGCCAAATCACAGGCATTTCTACCAGAGTTGTCTGTGAAATGGCCAAGTCCAGAGACCCAGGATTTAAATCCAGATTCTGCAATGAAAGGAGATTCTTATGTCCTCGAACTACAATACCAACTATCTTCTTTGCTGCAGTCACCTATAAACTCCAGTATCAAACACTCTGTTCTTTGATGATTATAGCGCTTAGCTCCACCACTGCTCCTGTCATAATCCTTGGTGAGTCATTAATTTATTGGATATAAGTTTAGTCCCTTGACCTCCTGTCACTTAATGATCTTATACTTTATGCCACTCTGTCATACCCTAAACCTTTTCAGTATTTAGGTAGTTTTTATTGTTGAATCAAATTATAGTGACTAGATATACCATAATTTGTTTACTTATTCTCTTGGTGAGTTGTTTCTAATTTTTGGCTATTATGAACAAAGTTGTTCTATGTTATCCCATTGTCTCTGATTTAAAAAAAATACTCTATGGTAGGTAGATATCTAAAGATTTCCCCCACCTAACATTATTTTATATTTATTCTATTATACACTAATCTTGGTATTGCTGTGAGGAGATTTTGCAGATATGTAAGTCCCAAGTCAGTTTATCTTGAAATATGGAGATTATCAGGAGAGCTGAACCCATTTAGATGAGTTTTCTCAAGGTAGCAGCAGAAGGGGAAGTTAGAGAAATGTGAAGCACTGGAATTAAACACACCACTGCAGACTTAAAGATGTAGGAGGACTCATGATAAGGAATGTAGGCAGCCCCTCGAAGCTAAGAATAGCCCCCAGGTGACAGCCTTCAATGAAAGGGGCCATCTGTCCTACGGCCACAAGAAACTGAGTTCTGCCAATAATGCTGATGAATCTGGAAGAAAACTCTCAAGCTCCAAATGAAGATGCAGCCAGCCACCACCTTTATTTTAGCCTGAGAAAAGAACCACTTAGCCATGCCATGCCATGTGGTCTGACCTAAAGAACTGGGGAGTGAATAAACGAGCACTGTTTTTGGTAATATGGTTTTGGTAAGTTTTTGGTAATATGTTATACAGCAAAATGAAACTAACATTATCTGTAAGTAATAATTCTCTCTTCTAGATAAACTACTCTTAATTTTATGATTACTTTTAAGGTTTTGTCTTCACTTTTAGTTTTCAGTATTTTGAATATGTGTCTAAGTATGAATGTCTTTGATAGCATCCTAGTCGGAGTTTACCAAGTATCCTACACTTATGGGTTGCTTTTATTTTGTAGCTTTTATTTTAGATTTAGGGGGTACATGTGCAAGTTTGTTACATGGGTATATTAGGTGCTGCTGAGGCTTGGGTGTGGATTCTGTCTCCCAGGTAGTAAACACTGGACCAATAGGGAGTTTTTAAGCCCTTGCTCCCTCCCTCTTTCCCCACTGCAGTAGTCCTTAGCATCTATCATTCCTATCTTTATGCCCATGGGTACCTAGTGTTTAGCTCCCACGTATACTTTGGTTTTCTGTTCCTTACATTTAAAAACTTTGGCTAATTTGTCATCCAATATTTTTTCTGCCCCATCTATTCTTCCTTCTCCTCTAATACACACGTATAATAAGGCACTTGATTCTTTCTACAAGGTCATAAAACTCTGAGGGTTTTTTCCTTACTTTTTTTCTTTTTGCTTTAATTTGTATTAATTCCCAAACTCTTATCCCATTTCTTCTTTTTTCTTCTAGCAATTATCTACTATAACTATGAGTTTTATTTAAAGCCCTTGTTTGCTAATTCATATACTTAGTTCACTTGCATCTGTGCCTGTAGACTAAATTTTCTGTTGACTGTAGACTATATTTTTGTACTTCTTTGATGACTATTTTCTGACTAAATCCTATTTCCCCTTCTAAATCAAAATCTGAATCTGAATCAAAATCGAATCAAATTTCACCTCATAAGTACATGTGACTTGACCTCAACTCTCCTTTCCCATTCTTACACCCACTGAAAACCAGCCAGAAGGATCCAATTCTCCCTTGTTGATGTCCCTTTGCATCATTGAGACATCAATGAGAGTTGCTAAGGAAGTAATCGCTACCTTAAATTCAGACAAACTGGGCTTTTAATGCAAGCTTTTCTATGAGCTGAAACACCTTAAGTTATATTTACTTTCTCCTAGCACCATAACACTAATCTATTAAAGTAGATAATAAAAACTATATTAAGTATTTTTTGAAGATGAAATGGATGATTACATGAAGATTTTAGGACAGTGTTTAGTATATTCAAGATGCTAAATAAAATTACTATCAGAATTAAACAAGATAATGAATATAAGGCCATATAGTTTATCAAGAGAATTTTTAAGTTTTGTTATAATTTCAAAATTATAAATGTAAATTTTTATTTTAGACCCAAGACGTACATATACAGGTTTTTTTAATGGGTATATTGGGTGATACTGAGGTTTAGGATACAAATGATCCCATCACACAGGTAGTGAGTATAGTATCTAATAGTTTTTCAATACTTGCTCCACCCCCTCACCAGAATATGTATTGACCACCAACTATACTCGAGATTGTTCCAGATACAAAAATTCAGCAATAAATAAATGTGACATTGTCTCTTCCCTCAAGAAATTTACATTTTTACAGAGGAAATAGAAAATAAGCATGCAAACAAATACATACACCAGACAATTTCAGGTTGTAGAGAAATGGGAATGTGATGAAGGCAGGAAGGTGACGCTCTAGTTTGGTTTGTCACAGAAGAGCTTTCAGAGGAGGCACAACAGAGATTGAATGATGATATAGAGGCAGATATGTGAAAAACTGGTGGAGGAGCTTCCCAGGCAGAAAGAGAAGGAAATGCAAAGACCCTGGGTCAAGAAGCTCGGTGTGACAGAAATTCAGGGGGAAGAAAAGCATGGCTAAAAGAGAGCATAAGAAGAAAAAAATGAAAGGACATGAAGTTAAAGGTGAAGCCAAAAGCCAGAGCAGAAAGGGCTTTGTTATGTTACAGATTTTTAGTCTAATTTTACTAATAATGATGGGGATTATAGGAGATTTCTTATCAGACAGACAATGAATTGTAGACCAAGAAAGATAAAACAAGTATATTTTTCATAGGTTTTGGCAATTATGCTGGTGAGAGATGATGGTGTTTGGAAGTAAAGTGGAATATGTCAGACCTAGTGGGAAGAGTAGAACAGGAATATATATTTTGAAGGCAAAGCTGACACCATTAGCTGATAGATGGAATGTGAGAAAAATGGTAAGAGGATGACTCCTAGATTTTTTTTCCTGTGCAAATAAGTAACTGAAGATTCCCTTTACTGAGGTGAGAGGAACTGAGGAGAAACATATCAGGGACTATGGAGAGTGGAGTCTAGAGTTCTGTTCTGTTTACATTAAACTCAGGGTGTGCATAGATCCAAGGGGAGATAATGAGGAAATACTTAGATGTACAAGTTTAGAGGTCAGGGAGTGTGGAAGAGTAAGCACTAGTAACAGACGACGAACAAATACTTCTTAATGTAAGGAAAATATAAAATAGGATTTGAATGCTCATATCTGGGAGCTTCAGCCAGGACAAAACAGATCTCACTGGATATAAATCAAAAAAAGAGAGATCACAACCACTCCTTTTCCTAGCTCTTTCTCTCTCCACTTTTTCTCATAAGTTTAAAAACATACCCTGGGAAGCATTCATTGTCACTTGAAGATTTTAAACTGATAGTTCCCATTTTAAAAATAAAGAGGGCTCTCGTCGTCAAGAGAATTCAAAAATTAAAACTCATGGTTGAAAACAAGTCTCTATGTTAATCAGACAGAGGTTCTGAGGAGTGCACAACATGAATAAAGCACAAAGAGATGTGTTTCCAAAGTACTGTGGAAACAGAAGGTAAAGATTCCCCCTGAAGTACACTTAGTGTCTGCACCAGAGAACAAAGGAAGAATGCTAATGCAGATCCTGGAACCTAACTGGGATGAGGACTGCTATCTGGATCAGACACTGAGACCATCATCCCAAAAGGTAAGTGTTAAGTTGTTCCCATTGCCTGTCACCCTAGATTTTTCAGACACTTTCACAAGCAGAAATGATAGGCTACTTTGGGAGGACAAGGACTCTGAAGCCAGAAAAATCAATCTCACCAGCCACACCTCCTTTCTCCTCCACAGTGCCTTTGGGACCGTGTTAAGGGGGCAAAAGTTTGAGGGACATGTTATTTAAGACAATTCTCATCATCAACAGAATCCAAAAATAAAAAACTCAAGGTTGAAAACAAATCTGTATGTTCACCCAAAAAGATTCAGTGTCTTAAAAGGTTTGGGATTCTAATCAAAGCACTTGAGGCAACTAACCTATTAAACTGGAATCAATAAATCCTTTATTGACACTCCTCACTGAAATTGACTATCAGACTAACTATTATTTTCACCTACTCACTGGAGAGTGACTGCTGTAGGGAACTCATGGGAATAAGTCATAGGTATACCCTAGATGAGCTTTCAAGCCCAGCTTCAAAGCTCACTATGAGACCTTGAACCACCTTACCTCTTTAAACTCTTGATCCCCAATCTTCTCAACTAGTAAAATAAGGAATATTTTTATCCCCCTGGCAGGATTATTCATACCTATGAAAGTATAATATAAATAAAATGTTGAGCATCGCTCAAGAAATAAATGCTCAAAGGATGTCATTTATTTCTCGAATACACTTCTCTACACTTCTAGAGCATGATATGTGTGCCTCTACTTGTTTCATTTTGCCTTGCATCATAATTAAGCAATTTAGAGTCATTATCCCCACTACAGTGTAACCATTTAGAGGGAAGAGGCCCTGCCTTATTCATCTCTGCATCTCCTTAATATTTTCAGAGTACAGAATTTCTCATACTGGTACAAACTAAATACTTGTACACAAAATGAATTAGTTAGTGAAAGAATGAAGACAGCAAATAGGTCCGCATTCATTCATCCTGCTGAACAGACCCAGGCATCTATACCAAGTTTAACCTGGTTCACAAAGATGACTTCCACTAGATTTGCATTAAGTCTTCTCAGGTAATAGCAAGCTATGGCATGCAGCTATCACAATTTTATCAAGATACCGGCGATGAGAGCCTGTAGAATTTCACCTTTATCTCCACTCTTATCTTTGCAAACCAGGTCGGGTCTTAAAAATTAGATCTCTTCTAGATAGAAGGAAAAGAATAGTTGGATGCCGAGTATGTGAACATACATATGAGCTTTACTCCAAGTTCTTATGTGTTTAAATAGAATTCAGTAGAAACAGCTCTTTCTGTCCTGTGATTCTGATCATATTTATCCTGATCCCTAATCTTTCCTTTCAGTAGCATGACCGGGGACAGCTCCTACCAGCAGCAGAGAGGATAAATGGCTCATTCAAAAGACATATGCAAAAACCTCTAGAGACAGTTAAATTTGTGAAATCAAACCCTTTGCATACTATGCTCCCACATGTCCTGCAATTTTATCTTTCTGTACCTGAGACAGGACCTAAAATCCTGATTTGTGGTTTATTTTGCAGTTCAAGTAAGCATTCAGATTTTATATTAACACCCACCAGTATACTGGACGTTGATTCCTTTAGGGAGACACTTAAGTATCCAGAAGCCTTGTTAAAAGACCCCATTTTTCTTCACATGGCCATCTATGCATCTAATCTGGGTCCAAAAAATCTACCATGGAGTATCCAATGTTTCACTAAACTTCAGGAATGACAATGAAAAGCAATATAAAGATCTCCATGGGTTATAACATTTCTTGCTCTTCCAGATATGGGAGGAATTTAGTTTCCAGTATCATTTTTTTTTCTTCAGCTTTAATTAAGGCCCCTGTAGCCTATTGATTCATGCAGTATAAAGATTTACCTTAGAGGCAGAAGAATCATAAGCTAAATAAACAATAGTAAGCAGGGTGTCAGGAGGATCAAAGAGACTCAATCTTGATCCAATCAATGTGTTAAAGACAGAAGCAGGAGCTGCAGGAAAGAAAAGATGAGCTTGCCAGCTTCCCCAGTGCTCTTATTTGTGTGTGAACATTCCCGTCTGCTTGACCTTCTGTTTCTATGTGTCACTGGTGGAGATCAGACATGGCTGGTCCTGAGAAGAGTATGGTTGGCCAGCATCTTGTGGTCTTCCCTGGGGAAGTTTATGGTGAAGCTTTCACAAACAGTCCCGTTTATCAGGAATCAGTCACTCACTCAATGTTTCTGAGCCTGTCATTTCATGCATGTTTACTGTATCACTAACCTCACCAACACCAATGTTGTCTAAGAAAAAAAAGAAAATTCTTAAGGAACTCTATTCTCAATCACTTGAGGATATGCCACATTCAGTGGCTTCTACCTGTAATCCCAGAGCTTTGGGAGGCCAAGGTGGGAGGATCGCTTAAGGCCAGGAGTTCAGGACCAGACTGGCAACATAGCAAAACCCCATCTCTACAAAAGAAAAATTTACAAATTAGCCAGACATGGTGGCACATGCCAGTAGTCCTAGCTACTTGGGAGGCTGAGACAGGAGGAGGATAGCTTGAGCCAAGAAGTTGAAGGCTGCAGTGAGCCATGATCATACCTCTGCACTCCAACCTGGGTGACACAGCAAGACTCTGTTGCTTAAAAAAAAATAAAAACTAGACTAAAAATAAATCATTTGGGAATACAGTAACATTATGCATGTTTGTTTGTGTAAACTTACTGAATAAGGATGATAGTAGGTGTGCTATAGATCTTTTGAATTAATAAGCTAATTCAGATCCAGCAGAAGAATGCCTGGTTAATGAATAAAAGGATGTTTGAGACATAAGCACATCCAAGATGACTCTGTCCAGAGCACTGTGTTAAGGCCCTAAGAGATATGCCCTTCAGAGGCTTCCACCTTGAGCAAACAGCCATATTCCATTATGGACATGTGGGTCATGTGAACTTATGTTGGAGACAATAGGAAGAAAATTTATCCCTTGGGAAAACATTACTGAGGTATAAACTAATCCTCTGAGAGTGCAAAGCTCTCTGGTTTTGAGAAATAAAACTAGAATCTGCACCTGAATAACTGTTTATGTATGGAAAAGGGGAGAAGAAAGATGAGAAGTAGGGAGGTAGAGCTATTTGTTGAGCTACAAATAGTTTCCATGAGTACAAACAGTTTCCATGCATTAACTTATTTAACCTCTATAACCACCCTGAGTGGGTTTATATACCCTACAAACCCATAGGGTTTATATGAGTGGGTTTACATGAGTAGCAGGTGCTACTCCACCTAAGTAACGCCTACCTTCTTTCAGCTCTCAGTACTTCCTCTGAGAAGTCCAGTAATTAGAGCTGGATTCAGAGACCTCCCAGGAAATGAACACTCAGGAAATGGCTGAAACTGTAGGGAAGTATGTCAACAACTTCATTTCTCTGACTCTCCATTTCATCACTTCCAAAGGGGGAAAAGTACCTACTTTTTAAGGTTATTGTGCAGAATGAAGAAAGACCATATAGAGAGTTTATATCTCTACTGAATAAGTAGATATTGAGTATTTATTGGTTTTTGTCCATTCTCCCATTTCCTCAGCTGTAACTAGAAATCCCAACCTGAGAATTTCAAGGGATTACGAGAACATGATGAAATAAGGCAAGCGTCAGCTAATTATAACCACTGCAGCAAATCCACTCTGTGGCCCGCTTTTGTAAAGATATTGTGCTAAGAATGGCTTTTATATCTTTAAAGGGTTGTAAAGAATAAGAAGGTGGAGAAAAAGAGAGAAAATGAAGAGGAAGAAGAGAGAAAGAGGAAATAGAAGAGGAAAAAAGCAAAGGAGGGGAAGGAAGAGCACAAGGAGGGAAAGAAGAAAGAAGACAAGGAGGGAAAATAGACTATATGTGGCTTAGAAATACTAAAGCATTTACCATGCAGCCCTTTACAAAAAGCCATTTACCAAACATTGAAATATTGTACATGAAAACGATGCCTGAAAGCGTAGAGTCCTTAAAAAGAAATGTATTGTTATCTTTGTTTCTTGGCCTTCACTTCAATCCTTTCTTTCATCTGTTTCCCAAAATGTTAGGCAAGCTAAAGTAAAAGCTCGTAATTTCAGCTTAAAATGTGGATGTGGTGATATTTACAAAAATTTTTTTTATATTTACCAATTTTTAAAAGCAAATCCTTTCTTCCCAGATTAAACTCTGGAACAGCTGAAATCAATCTTTTGCACATGAAATAGCAACTTGCAAAATTCTATCTGTTTTTTTCTCCATTCAGAAATCACAAAAACTTTCTATATTCATTAGTTCCTCTGAGATGAGAAGCAGTGTGGTGTCATAGAAATTCCAAACAAATTTCAAGATCAGAACAACAGAGTTCATTTCTAGCTGTACTACTTCTTGGTTGTGAAAAATTCATCTATTTTAACCTGTTTCTTCATCTACATATAAATTCCACCCTCTTTCTGAGCTCAAATTTAAATCCTCCATAGAACTTAATTTTTGGCAGCTTATGTATAGCCATAATTAATGAAGAACAAGTTTGAAACAGCAAATGCTGAGCATATGGGTATTCCAGAGACATATCAACATTATTATCAGGAAAAATGAGATGTCACTCAGTGTGTGTATAGCAGTTTTCAGATCTAACCCAAATGAAAATTAATGTCCCCCTCTTTGGTAAAATATGGACCAAATATGATACAATCTGCCCTAATAGAAGCATTGTAGATGACTTGGTATTCAATAAAGAAGATGGGAAATGACAGCATGCTCTTTCTATATGTCTGACAAACTGACAATTCCATGTACCTGGGTTGGTGCAAGGAACAGGACATGAACTAAATAATTTTACCAATTTGTCCAAGCTTTCTTTTTCTTCTGAAAATTTCTAACTTCCAGAAAGATATTTTAAATGAATAGATTAAAAGATTTGTTACATGCTGTATAACCGGCCAGATGGGGGATTTCAATATATAGCTTTCATGACCTTGACTACAAGAAGGTGCTCAATGTTTGCTGGTAAGTAGAAGTCCCATAAAATTAAAGTCAAGGGGCTATGAGAAATAGATGAAACAATGTGAGGTTGCATTAGGATGCAGCATCATGAAAAAGCCTTTTTTTCATCTTCTTTCAGAATGCTTTTGTACTAAAATCAAAAGTTTTAATGAAAAGGAAATTATCTTTATTCATACCTCCCTGCTTGCTGAGGACACCACAAATGCTCTATAATTTTCCCTCATCCTACCCATGTTTTATAGATACAGAACCTGAGGTTTATCAAGATAAGTAATTTTCCCAATTCTAGGCCTTCAATAATGGAATATGTCTCTTATGGCAAGTCTCACATACCCATGACCTAGAGTGACAGATGGAAGCACCACTTATGATTTCAAGTTCTTACTTGGAGATCCTCAAAGGAGCAGAGGGTTCTATTTTTCTATCAAAATACCTTTGTCTTCCCAATGTATGAGAACCTCTGATTGTTGATGGCTGGAGGAGGAAGATGGGCTGATCAAACAGGATTCACTGGAAGGAAAGATGAATAAATGCAAGGTGCCTGAACTTCACAGAAAAAAATCAGCTAGGAGAGCAGGAATGAATCCTGCACCTTGCAGCCCCTTTGAAAATATCCGTCAACCCAGAGAGGCAACAACAAATAATTTCCTTTGTTCCTAATAAAAGTAACCACAGTAATAGGAACCAGAGAAGAGGTCTCTCTGAACATTTTTTTTGAGATGGAGTCTTCCTCTGTGGCCCAGGCTAGAGTGCAGTGATATGATCTTGGCTCACTGCAACCTCTGCATCCCGGGTTCAAGCGATTCTCCTGCCTCAGCCTCCCAAGTAGCTGAGATTACAGGTGCATGCCAACATGCCCAGCCTTTTTTTTTTTTTTTTTTTTTTTGTATTTTTAGTAGAGACAGGGTTTCCCTTGTTGGCCAGGCTGATCTTGAACTCCTGACCTCATGATCTGCCCACCTCAGCCTCCCAAAGTGCAGGGATTACAAGCATGAGACACCACACCTGGCCAACTCTCTGAACTTTTGTATAGATTTTTGTCAACTTGTCCATCTGTTCCATGACACTATCATTTATTCATACTATAATGGCCTATAAATGCAAGATAATTAAAAAATGAATAAATGAGTGAGTAATTATGCCTGAATGGATGGATGAAATCTCTCCTAAAGCTATAACCAGCAAGTCAGATAATCCCTAGACTTCTAGCTCAGGCCAAAAGGGTCTACAGTGAATAATGAAACTTAAATCTCAGAAAACTTCACTTGCACAGGTTTCTTCCAAGGCCCTGGGAAGAGCTGTAGCAATTTGTTCACAAGAACCTAAAACTTTGAAAAAGATTGCAAAAGTGAGAAATTTTAATCCAGTAGGTTAAAACTGCTGTCTCTGCATTCACGTGAAGTGACATTAGAGTGGCCATGTGTAGTTTTTAGATCAGCTAAGGAAGAGGTTGAGTATATATTTAGTTTGACTTCAGTAGGACATAATTATGTGGTTCAGAGTCTCTTTCATGTATAGTTAAGTTATTGCTGTAAGAAGGTGGAGTAACTTCTAGGAACACTCTTACCACCTGCTATGTGGCTCACTGGGCATCATGACACAGGGCTTGAGGTGGAAGTATAAAACAAACATGTCTCAAAGCTATTGGCACAGAAGTATGTGAGCAATAGAGTCTAAATAGGTTTGAAATGTGTGGAGTCAGAAGCTAGACTATAGAAAGTTTTTCCAGTCAATGGACACACATATTTGTAAGCAGAGGATTTCATTCTAAACAATCCCAAATCAAAATGAGAAATGTATCTTATCAGAAATAAATGTGATAAGGTATCCCAAACAATTATAAATGCATTCTTTATTAATGAGGGTCACTTAAATAGAATGAATCAAACGAAGTCCCTGTGTCTGTCAGGTGCAAACATGAAGCAGTACAGTAGAGAGTGAGTGTATCACCGAGTCCAGCTGCACGTATTATATATGCCAGTGTAACAACTGGACCTTAGTATACCTAATACAGGGGACAAAGTTAGTAACCCTGGATAAAAAGGCACACACGTGGTCTCTTACAGCATAGCTACCTGAAGAAACAAAGTTTCAATGACAAACTTTCTACCCATCTTTATCAGCATGTTAATCAATATAGGATGAGACTTATTTGATTACATAATTATGGATCTTGATACAATATGGCAGCAACTTTAATATGTTTATCTGCAATTATTTATACCTTAATTTCAGAATATAACAGTTTTGTATTTCACTGAAATATTTAAAAATTGAAATATATATCTATATAGATATATATATATATAAATATAATGTCAATTTAATAAAATTTAATAAGAATTGGTAAGTTAATAAAATTTATGTTTTTCTGGGTTTTATGTGTTTGTAGTACATTTCTTCAATTCTAAACTTACAATTTATATACTTTCTTTTCTCATTAGAATTTATGCCTAATTTTGTATTTAAAATGTTGTTTTGTGATATAGCTACAAACACCTACATACACACACACACACACACACACACACAGAGCATATAAGCATCTAAAGCCTAAATCCACTCTTTAATTCAAAGGGGTAAGCTTTTTCTCAACAATTTAGCTTCTAACTGAAAAAAAAAAAATTCCTCCTTTTGCCTGAGTAGCATATCATTCACATAATATGTGTGTAGCAAAAAGCCAACAAGTATGCTAGGAACTGGACTGGTCAGTGATAGAAGAAGCAGTGAAAAGGATAGTATGTTGTCCTTTTGACCTCTTTTTTATTTTCTCCCTATCCAGCTGGTCCAAGAAATCCATAACCCTCCAGATCCATGGAGCAAACATCCTGCCCTCACTGTGTTCCTGTTGGGTGTCTCTCTTCTCTCCGTTCTGTTCCATTCTCCCCAGCACACTCACATGCAGACTTTTCCTCATGTGCTGGCTCTTGTCATGGTGATAGATGATTCCTGGTAAAGGTCGCTAGTCCAGGACTGCATTTATCAGCAGCAGTTTTCTGTCCTAGCTGGCTGAATTACTCCTAAGCGTGGGAAAGGAAAACAGTTGCCAGAGAGAATCAAGGGAACTTTGGGCAGGTATTTATGAGGCTGTGTATGCAAGTATGTTCGTAAGTGAGGCATGCCATTTTCACCCATCTAGTCTCATAAAAATTTAGCATCACCTTTAAAAAAAGGAAGTGAAAAAAATAAACTCTCTTTTTAAATGTTCCCAAGTAGGCATATGTCCATGCCTTATAGTTCCTGCCTGCTTCTGTGTTCTACAGCCACCTTTCCATAGCTGAAGTTAATGACGGAGACCAAGGGAAGACTCTCTGCTGAATGGGGTCAATGGTGAAACTAGTTTAGTTTTGATGTTGTGTGTGGAAATTTTAACTACATCACAGAATGTTTGAGTTAGTAGAGGTATACGGCTGCATTATTCTTCTCTGGAAGAAAATACAAGATGCATGGAGAACCTCTTGGCTACTCTTTGCCAGCGGGCCCCTCAGTGTCCACTGTCTAGGAAAACATAGTTCATTACTGATGAATGTAACCAGTTGACGATACAATGTTAAAAAGAAATACAAAAGGAAGCAAAATATGATGCCCATTTTCAGAGTGCACAATCCAGCATCGGAAATGGACAAACACATAATAATTTCAAATAGTGATGTCTTACCAAGTTGGGTGCTATGGGAAACCAGAGAAGAAAGCAAATACAAAGGGAAGACCATGATACTTCAGTGAGCAGGAAACGCAGGAAGTGTTTTGAATAAGGACTGAAATTTACGAGGCAGGTAGGAGGAAGGTGTTGTGGAAAGAGATAATGGCAGTATGATAAAAGGTACAGGAAAAGAGACACAGTGTTTTTTAAGACATATGAGGACTTTGGCATGACTGAAGCGAAAGGTGGTACCAGGAGATGTTGCTGAGGAACAGGGCTGAGGGTGCCTCCTACAGAACCTAGTGAGGGCACCATTAAAGGCATTTTTCATATGCTTACCTTATAAGTTTGACAATCAACAGTTCTGTTTCCCATTTTGAAAATAGGAGAAAGTTACTACCCCTGGCTTTGCTGGAATTTTATCCCAGAAATTATTCTGTATGTTTTCAACTGATTATCCCTTTCAGCTATACCTAGTCATATTTCTTGGCAGGAGCACTGAAAAAAAAAATTGACTCAAGCTTCAATTAGATGAGGCAATAGTAAGCAGAGGTAAGGCAATTAGAGGGCAGTTCAGGTGGAGCTGGGTGGGTAGGATTACTTCTCTAGACTGAGCTTCAAAGTCAGTGTTAGTTAATTAACTATACAGAGTTTTAGCTTCTTCCCTTGTCCAAATGTAATCTGCTTCCCACTGGTCAGCACAAAGACAAGAAAATAAGATTTTTCAAAGGTAGAAAAGACATGGGACATCCAGCACGTGTGGGCAACCCTCATGAGACTACAATTACTATTTCAGGCCTCAGCCACCCCTGTCCTGGGCTGAGTTCAGTAATTAGCTCAGTACTGAAGCCACCCTGCTCTTCCTGTAGCTGAGATTGTAAAATACAGGTGTGTATACCGGGTACACAGAAAAGAAAAATATTTGACAAATATACCTGAACACATATATCCTAGTAAGTGTTATCTCCACAGAAAGAATTCCTATAAGAGTTTACTTTAAAATTTTACTTACTCCAATGAAGTTTGCATTGTCAAACAAACTGGTAAATTTTTCTCATATGTTTTAGTTGATATTTGTTTGCGTCTAGAGCCTAAGAATACTTTGGATTGCGCCAAGAAATGAAGATGCTCTCATCCTCATTCTAAGTCAGTGGTCTCTATGACAGTAGTGTCAACTGGGGGCAACTTTGCCCTCTAGAAGTCTTTTGGCACTCGCTGAAGACATTTATTGTCTCAACTAGAGGATGTGCTACTGGTATCTAGTGAGGCCAGTGATGGTGCCAAACATCCCATGTACATAGTTCTCCCCATTCCTACCAGACAATTATCTGACCCAAAAGATACTATTGCTGTTGAGAAACTCTGTTCCAAGTATAAATTTAAATTCTGAAATAATAAATAGCTACCAAGGCCAAGCCTATCCTCTAAATTCCCGAACTGCTTGAACTCTAGACATCTAGTGCCTCATTCCACTCCAGCAACTCACACCAAACCCATCTCAGTATATGTGCTTCTTGACTGCAACCTTCCTTACTCCCAGCACTGTCTCCCTTAGTATCATGACACTTGCTCTTTTACCTCATTCTCCCCTTTAGGTTTTCATGCCAATCAACTCTTCCCAACATCCCTTGATTTCCTACTTAAATGAAAAACATGGTGGATAATTTGTATATTTCTTACCAGTACCTACTAATTTCCTTTGGTCTCATTCTAGCAGCATCCTCTTTATAAATCTCTACCTCTATATAAACCTAATTTTCTACTTTGCCCATCTTTTTACCCAGCCTCCTGAGCAAATCCTGGATAAAATATTGCAATCAAAAATATTGGCATCAGCAACATAGATGTTTATTAATTCCTCCCTTTTTCAGCTTATTTTTTTCTTCCCCCCACAACCATGTCTCTTTCTCTTATGTCACCATAAATAACTATCCTGACTTCACTCTAAATCTTCACTCACATCAGATGGTTTGGATTGCTTCTTCAAAGAAAAACATACTGAAGCATCAGTGTTCAATCATTCATCTGCTTACCCATACCTAAAACTTGGTGTCATTGAGCTCATCTCTACCACAATTCCTTCTCTCTGGCTCCAATTCAAGACCTATTCCACCATTCCATTTCTTAACTAGTTTGAAGTTGAACTTCAGCAGTTATTCTCTTTAAGGCTACATCTTTGATATTACCCAAACCAATCACTGTGCATGTATCTTCCAACTTATAAATAAAATTCCCTTAGCCTTCTGTCCTCTTCCAGGTATAACCCCTTTTCTTCTTCAGAGCCAGGCTCCTAAAAGATATGTTCCTCTTGGTACCTTCAGTCCCTTTCTCTTTTTTCCCTTCAACCAACTGAAATTTATCTTCCTATTGAATAAAAAAAGGTATGAGTGAGGTAGGTTGGAAATAAAGAAGCAATAAAGCAGACACACAAGAGGTAAAGGAGGCAAAATTAGCAGGATTAGTCATGGACTCCCTTGTGGGTGGCAAAAGAAAAGTAGAGAACTAAAGTCAGGATTTTGACCCTAATAACTAAATAAAAGGTTGTATAGTCCATGAAGAAATGTAATTAAATTATATCTAACAGGTGTTCAAAGGTAACCTGCAGGTAGCAGGTGGAAAAGAAAGCTACTGATTCTCGCTCTAATGATCTTCAGAACCACACTTTCTAACTGTGTGAATCCAAGTTTATTGGTCATGGTAGTCATGTTGGGCTACTTACTGAAACAACCCCCAGATCTCAATTTCTTAATATTATAAATGTTTTTCTCATGCTAATGTCACAATCCAGGGTAGAGTTAGTAACAGAGTCTGGGGTTTCTGCTGTTTACAGTAATTTACATCAATGGAAGATTTTTTTCTTTCTGGTGGCTGGACCATCCTTTAGGTTCAAAGTGTTCTGCTGAATCCATTGCCTCTCGTGAACTGATGGAAAAGAGAAAATGCATGGAAGATCACACCTAAGGGGGTAGAAGTGGAAGTGACAGATATCATTTCCAACAGTATTCCAGTGACCAAATTTCTGTAATATAGCCCCACCCAATTCAGGAGAGAATGAAAAATAGAGTAACTATGCCCAGGAGGAAAAGTAAAGAAATTTGAGAAACACATGGAAGCCTGTGTCACAATGAGCATTAACAAAGTGGAAACCATTCTTATACTCTCTGCCTGGATGAATGGACGTCTAGCCCAGTCAACCTGAGCTAGGAATTTAGAGTTGCCTGCCCCCTCCCTCCAGGTCTACCACTATATGTGTAAGTCCTATTGGCTTTTTCTTCTGGACATCTGTGGAGCTGGCTCCTTTCCCTCTAACTATTTCAAAGACTCATTGGGTGGCACATGTTCTACCTAAAATGTTTTAGAAACTTCTGAACTTGGCTTCCACTTAAAGTCTTACCATTCTCTCCAGTGTAGTTTTCACATAGTACAAAGTGAAGTTTCTAAAATGCAAAACAGGCTGACCATATCACTTCCCTGCTTAAGTTTCTTTAGTGACTCACCATTGCCCTTACAGTAATTCAACCTCTTCTGTATAACATATCAGGCCCTTCATTATCTGGGCCCCATTTATTCTTCAGCCTAACATGTCATCACTAACTTATAGTATTCCACATTCCAGCCATCGAACCTTGCATTCCCTGAACTGACTCCATTCTTATAAACCTTCAGTCCTGGTTTACAACATTCCCTGAATTAGGAATGCCCTTTCCAACTCCCCTATCCCAATATTCCCTACTTGGTTTTCTCCTATTCATAACATTCATCTCAGTAATAATTGTCCTCAGAAAGCCTTCTTCATCCTCAGGAATATCTAAATCCCTTCTTTCAGTTTCCACCAGAAGGACCCTGCACACACCTTCTCCATTGTGTTTACTACGCTATCATTTATACACTTATTTGACTTCATTCGCTAGACATTTTATCCATCTGTACTCCCATTGCCTAGGATAGCGTCTGGCATATATAAGTATTCAACAAATATCCATAGAAATTAAACCATATTCATCATTAAAATAATTGAATTCTTATGAATTGTCTATTTTTTTAAACAGTGAGGAAGAGGGGTTCCTTCATCTCCCATCACCTAACACATGCTAGACAAGATACCATTAGACAACAGACAAAAATAATTTTATATATATATATAAAATAATATCTTTCCAATCATCACCCAGTCATCAAGCTGAAATTATCCATTTTATTTCTGAAATATAATAGGTGATTTTAATGGTTGTTTTGGTTACATTTTCAACTACCTTTTTCCCATCTCCTTCCATTATACTCATCTGACTAGAAATAAAGAACTCTTCTTAGTTGAGTCTAATTCTTTGACTACTTTGGACCTGCTGCATCTCAGTGGCTTAAAATAGCTAGAGAAAATCCCGCAATGGCCACTGGCTGGTCTTATGCAAACCTAGGGGCCATTAGCTGCCCACGAATTCTACTACATTTTCTTATACAATTTTCTTATTCATGCTCCTAAAATTCCATTTACTCTTTGTTTTTCCTTAAACTTCCAAATTCCTTCCATGTCCCTAATCTCAGCCAATGACCTAGCTGATTATTTTATTGGTTAACAGAAGCAAGCAGAATTCAACTCCCTCTTGCTACTATATGTCTGTCAGTCTTCTTATATCTGTATGTATATACCCTTTCTTCCTCCTGTTACAATAGAAAGTACATTTGTGCTTTATCCAAGATACATCCTCCATTTCTTCCATTTCTATTCTAGATTTCATTCCCTGTCACTTCTCAAGCAATGCTTTTTCTTTTCAATTATTCATCCTCTCTACTGCAATATAGGAGATCAATAGATCGATCTCTCTCTCTCTCTCTCTCTGTCATGAACCATTCTCATCAGCATTAAAATATTGTCATTAAAGTTGTTCATCTTAAAATAAACCTCTCCCTTGACCTCAAAATCCTCTCGTTACTGGTCCCTTTTCTCTCTTCTTTTACAGAAAACTCCTTAAAAGTTTGCTGCCTCCTCAACCTCTCTTTCTATGCTCTCCACCAAACTTCTTTCATCAAGCCACCAATGACCTCCATGTTGCCAATTTGAGATATCAACTTTTAGATGTCATCTAAGAGTCATTCATTTTGTCTGCAATAGTTAATACATTTGTTCAGTTAATAGTTAATACATTTGTTCAGTCATCTCTCCTCCTTCAAACATGCTCTTCCCTTTGCCTCCAAGGCATCGTCTTTGGTTCTCATTTTCCTTCCTTGGCTGCTCCTTCTCAATCTCATCAGCTGGTTGCACCTATGTTCCATATTTAGGAACACCAAAATGACTTGGAGCTTGGGCCTTGGGTTTCACAGCCACGAGAATTTTTAAATGATTTCGTTTAGTTTCATTACTTCAATGCCATCTATGAGCAATGACACACACATTGAAAATTCCTTATTTCCAGCTCCCTACTTGCCATCTCCACTTCCATAACTGAGAAACATTTCAAACTGTATATGTACAAGCCCTAACTCTATATTCACAAACTCCCAGTCCATCAGCCACACCATTCAATAAACTGCAATTCCATGTTTCGTGGAATTTCTCTCATTTGAAACCTTGAAGGCACCCTTTATTCCTGTATTTCCCACTTATCCCTCATCCGGTCTTGCCATCTTTGTTTTCGGAGTACTCCTAGACTCTGCCTGCTTGTCTGCATCTCCTCCAATAGGACTCTGAGTTTGAGCCATCATCTGTCTCTGGAGCTTTTATCACTGTCTCCTAACTGATCCTTCTGCTCTACCTCAGCAATCCTGCAGCTTTCCTCCAAATGCCCATGAGAATAATCCTTTAAAAAGCAAACCCATGCCACCATGCCAGGTCATTGTAACTTTCAGTGCTTCCCATATCACTCAGAATAAAAATAAACATCTAACCACATGGCCATGCAGAATCTCGCCTCTGCTATGCTCCTCATGTCTCCTACGAGTCTTGTCCTCGCTCCCTCCCTCTTCTCCACGTTTGCCACCGTATGATGCCTTGAACACTAGAAACGCCATCCCATCTCAGGATCTGAGCATCCATCCCTCTGCCTGGAATGTTCTTTCTCCAGACAGACAAATTCCTTCAATCCTTCTTTATCCTTCATCATCACATAAGAGACATCCCTTCTATCCACTCTAACATCACGCTGTCTCCATCTCTGCCCTTTGCCTGCTTTGCTTTTGCTTCTTAGAATTTTTCACAACTGGACATATTATTTACCTGATTTATATGTATTCTTCATTAAGACAGAATATAGAGTCAGCTCCTTGAGGGGAAAAATTTTGTTTTGCTCAATGCAATATCTGCAGTAATTCAAATTATAGACAGGTAGTAAAAATCAATGAATGTTTATTATGTAGTAGCTAGAATGCATGCATCAGGCAGCATTAGAGCTAGCACTACATAGAGGGGCAGTGTATCATCATGGTTAAGGCTGCAGACTCAGGTCAAAATGCCAACTTGAATTCTGGATCCATTATTCACTGGCAGTGTGATCTGGTTAAGCCTCTCTCTCTGTACCTCTGTTGTCTCATCTACAAAACAGAAATAATGTTAGTACCCACATCAAAAGAACATTGTGAGGACTAAGCTGAAGTCATATAAAGCACCAGAACAAAGCTTGTGACATGTTAAACTCATCAGTGATATTATCAATTACCACAGACTTGATTGGGTGATACAGTAATACCAAGGCTTTCACTGTACTACTTTTATCATCGTTAAATGACCTTTTTAGTACTTGATCATTTGTAAAGGAATTTTTACATATATTATTGTGCTGCATCCTCACAACCAACATGTAGGGCATAAATAACCCCAAGTTGGAGATGAGATTGAGGCACAGGGAAATAAAAGACAGCATGTACATGTGTGCCCACATGCATATGCACACATACGCAGATCCTCTTTTGCTTGACAAACTATTATTCACCCTTCAAGCACTGTGCCTGCATTGCACTTTGAAGCTTTGCCTGGCCATCCCAGTTCCAGAGGGTAGAATTGCCTTGATCTCCTTTCCACCCACTGCCCTTGCTGTCAACCTTCACGAATAGATCTCTCATCATCTTATCTCTCTCACTGGACTCTGGGCTCTTTTCAGGTAAGTATAATGACTTGCCAACCTTAGTGCTGTACATGGTGGCACGAGTTCCATACCTTTTTCGTCTGGCATGACTTAGTCATTCAGAATCTGTATTTCTTTGTCTTTAATACCAGTTGCATCAGCTGCCAATGTTCTCTTCTGACAAGAACTTTACTGAAAATTAGCCCCCACTGAGTGTCTCATGTCTGCTGCCTTATTCTTCCTCCATCTCTCTGGATACTCTCAGTGATGTCTGCTGAAGAGCTTAGCTGGACACAGTCCCCAGACCCTACTCTGCTGCTGCCATTTTCTAGGAAAGAGCTGGTATCCATTGCTCTCCAATTCCTCAGTTTTCTCCACATCTTGCTCTGGCCTGCCATCTGAAACCCTCTCGACCTGCAAGCTATCCTGTGCTCATCTTCCTTTTGTGCCTCTCCAATTAGAGAAGTACCAACATCGCTACCAGAAACTCCATGTCTTGCCGACAGGGGATTACAGCTCTCAAAATTTTACTTGAAGCCTCCTCTCCATGGAACTTAGTTCTGACTCCATAGATGCCAGGCAGGAAGACAAGTCTAAGTACGGACAATGAGCTTTCCACCCAAGACATCCCCTACCTTTTACAACAAAATCATCACTAGAGCCCAAGCCTGTGGCTCTAAACTTCAACTTCCCTAGGATAAATTTTTCCTGCAGACTTCCCTGCATTGTTCCTGCTCTACTATCTTCCCCTAATACACCCTAAAATATCAGCCAGCCTGGAATTCAAGATGAAACCTTCCCCTCACTACAAAGTAAATAGCTAGCAAGGGGAAGATGGAATGTAGCCCATTCGACTCAACAGCCCATGGCTTCTCCAGCTTCCTTGCCATGGTACCTCTTTTCTTGAGACTGGATGCCCAAATCAAAAATGACAGCCAGGAAGCACGAATAATGAACTCAATGCTTCTTATTTTAGGTGTAACTGGGCCAATGAACTGAAAACTTCTAGTTACTGGTCCTTAATTCTGGCACTCAAATTCTATATTCCTGGTTTAAAAAAAAAAAAAAAACTGTGTGTCCTGATTTCCATATTCTATTAACAATGGAAAAGCTATACCCAAAAAGAGTTTTTTTTTTTGATATGATATTTCTGTTAAAGCATCAAAAGATAAAATATATTTGCCTTTTGATCACATAACTATAAGGTTCAGGGGACAGTTGGAGAAGTCTGCCCTATTGATAACACTATGAACCTGATTGCTGCCTGTTCTTAAATTTTCAAAGTATTTAATAGAAGAGTTCACAGCAGGCCAGGTGTGGTGGCTCATGTCTGTAATCCCAGCATTTTGGGAGGCCAAGGCAGGCAGATCATACGGTCAAAAGATTGAGACAATCCTGGCCAACATGGTGAAACCCCATCTCTACTAAAAATACAAAAGTTAGCCGGATGTGGTGGTGCTTGCCTGTAGGAGGCTCAAGCAGGAGACTCGCTTGAACCTGGAAGGTAGAAATTGCAGTAAGCAGAGATCACACTACTGCACTCTCAGCCTAGCAACAGACTCTGTCTCAACAACAACAAAAAAGGATGTTAACAGCAGAAAAGGAACTTGAAGAGAAAGTATGCTCACACACTAGGGCTTGTGGTAGTGCAAATATTCACATACAGTCTGCCATGGCTTATATGGTAAACTACAAAATAGCTCCAATTCTCCATCTCTTTGCATCCACATTCCTTTGCAATGAAGCATAACTGCAAAATAATTGTGTGCAATGTGATTTATCTCCCCTTTGAATGTGACCTGGTTTTGTGTTTTTCGTTAGTCAGTAGAATACAGTGGAAGTTTTGGGGTGCCAGAGCTCAGCCCAGGCCTCAAGAGTTTACATTTTTCTGATCGTTTGCTCGGAATCATGCCAAATTATTCTGTAAATAAACCCAGACTAGCTTGCTGAAGGTTGACATACCCAGAGGAAAAAAAAAAGATGATTTGGTTAAAGTTTACCATAGCCAATAAATAATAGAATCCAAAGAAGGACCAAACTCTGACTTCCTAGACTCTAATGTTAATGTTTTTTCTAATATACATATTCCCCAACTCCATCCTCCCCAAGAAGTTAGTTACATTCATCATAATGGAACTAACACAATTATGTTCCCTGGAAAGGAAAGGGGGCATTAATCTCACCAGGAGCTTGTTTTCTGACTTGCTTACCAGCTAAGATTCTTGGAGTGGCAGACACTATTTGTGACCTGCTTATAAAGTCCTCAGAAATCTCCATTTCTGGGCATTATAACCCCAAGGCTTCTATAACTGGGGGCAAGAGGTACTCTGTGCCACAGAATTTTGCCCTGTCTGGTAGAACCCATTCTGCTAGTTTCCAGGCAGGCCCAGGAGAGTCAATGACTTTGCAAGCTGGCTTCAGGAGTTAGTATGCAAAAACCCTGGCTCACTCAATCTACAGGTAGAAAAACTCTGAAACATTTCTACACTGTTTCTCAATGTGCCCTGTGGTATTGAGCTAGTTGTCCACTGCAAGGACCTGCTTGGGATGTAGTGTTCATTGCTTCCTTTTCTTCCTTATCTCACTTCCTCACCCCTCATGGGATCAACTTATAAATTACTAGCAATCAAATGTTTGTTTCAGGGTCTACTTCTGAGACAACTCAATCTAAGACATTTGATAAGTGTAAGCAATTTTCTTCTTAAAAGACCAGGTATTAAATATTTTAAATTTGTGGGTCATAAGATTTTAATCACAACTACTCACTTCAGTTATTATGGTATAAAAGCACAGATAATACTTAAATGCATGTACATTTTTGTGTTCTAATAAAACTTTATTTGCAAAAAATATATTTGCAAAAAATATATGACCCCTCGTTTATAGTTTGCTTATTCCTGTGATAAGCTAATAATATAGCTCTAGTCACTGTATATGAAAGGGGATTTTTTGGAAGGATACTGTGTAACTCTCAAAGGAAAACTTAGAAAACTGGGATTGAAACTGAACAGGAACAGGGGTTCTAAGAAAACGAAAATAATTATGGTCTCTTCAGAACATGCTACCCAGAATTAATCAGTTCCAAGTGATTTTTCTGCCATTGACTCTGTCCACTCGAACTCAGACAGTCAGGATGGAAAGACCAATTGACACGGCTTGGGACATGAATCCACTCCTTGCCTAGGGAAGTGCAGCGCAGAAACACTTGGTTGACAATCCTACCACAGATACCATGCAATGGGGAAGAAACATTTTCTCTATGGAATTCAGGATAACACTGCCAAAAGAAGATGAATAGGATGATGGGTGGCTACAAAAAAATGTCCACCACATTTGCTAAGTCTGACATTTTGTTAATCTTCTAAGTTTTGTGGTTCCACCTTAATAGTTATATTTTTCAACTATGGTCACTTATTTCCTTCCCAACTTTGATCTTCTAGAATTTCTGAAACATTTTTCACAATCTCCAGTACTTAAGAGAATTTGTCTAGTAAGCAATACAAATAATTCACTACACAGAAATGTTTATAGCCCTGTCAAATATTAAAAGTGTGAATGCATCAACAATTTGACACCCTAGATTCATCCACTGCCTTGTATATGTATCTTTCTCTGCCATGAGATCTTAGAGGGCCGCTCTGTGCTCCCAATCCTAAATCACATTTTAGTGAACAAAATTCTCCCATTCTGATAAATCAGTATGGGGAATCTAAAAGTTCTCCAGAGAATTAGAGTACTGAATAAAATTAAGCTGTCAAAATGCTGATGCTAACTTGCAATTCCTGTTCTAGCCAAAACAGTTTCCTCTGATTATATTATCAATATCAATATAGAGTCACAGTCATGTGCAGACCAATTTTAGGATCCAAGTCCTCCATATGGCAATGCTACATGAATCTGTGACATTTTATAACATTTCTTAAGTGACTTAGGATAAATGTCACTAGGCTATTGAAAAAGTAAATGGCTGACCTTTAAATATGATCATTAATTAGCTCATTCCTTACCTAAGCATGACTTTCTGCCCTCCTACACAAACTCCGGATGTTAGACGTGTCTGAACCTGACAACCCTAATTATCATAGGTTTAATCTTGCTTTGACCATCTCATGTTCAGAGTTAGAGAACTTGTCTATCAAGGGTTGCTTATAATGGTGCTTGACTTCTGTAAATTACTCAGAATTCAATTTTCAAGAGAAAACCTAGAAGGGTTAGCTATAGATGTACTGAGAAAACATGTTATTTATTGGGCCATATCAAGTTAAATAAAATACATTTTTAAAATTAATTTTGCCTTTTTTAAACTTTTTAATGTGGCTACTAGAAAATTCAAAATTGCATATGTGCTCAACATTGTATTTCTATTGAACAGTGTTTCTCAGTGTTGCACATGTGCTCATAGTTCACAGAGAACACTTAATATAGTAAGTGTGAACTATGGGCAAATTTACAATGTATATGAAGGCTTCTGTTTACATAGGACCACTACCAATCGCAAAACCACTCAGATGTGGCTGCTGCTCTTTCCTAGAGCATTAGTCAAGCAAAAAATAAACTAACCTAAAAAGAAGCATGTAAACTAAATTGGAAACATTTCAGAACCTTCAAGGTTAGTAGAGAAAGCTGAGTTCATATCAGTTATATTATTAATATTCATTATAGTGATTACACAGTAGTAATGCCATCTCTTGGAAGTTACAATGTGGGACACATGCAGGAAAAAACAGCAAAAAAGAGAATAACATTTCCTAACAGATTAATCACGGAACTGATGTTTGTTATTTGTTTTTCTGAAATGTTCACAAGGCTTGTTTTGGTGTAAGTGTAAATGGAGCTGACCTTTTCTTTGTTAAACTATGGTTCCAATGGTCTGTCTTGCAAAAATAACCAACACCAAAACCCAAGACGATTTTCATAGTGAAGACCACGAGCTTACAGAGGGGAGCCAGCACATAGAGAAAAGGAAGGGAGGAAAGAAGAAAAGAAGCATTCAAATAACTGTCTTCATCTCTAAAGTAAGGTGGACTTGAACTAGACCTCTAAGGAAGTTTTAATCTGAAAATTTTTTGTAATAAAATAATTTAGCCTCAAAAAATGTTTTATTTAAATTTGTAAATGAAAGCTGAGTGTTGTGGTTAGTGTCTGTAGTCCCAGCTATTCAGGAGGCTGATGTGGGAGGATCAATCACTTAAGCACATGTATTCAAATCCAGCATGGGCAACATAGCAAGACCCCATCTCTAAAAAAAATTAAAAAGGAAAATAATTTTTGAATGGAAAGATACAGAATAGGAAAGAAAACAGAAAATGAGAATATGCAATAATGAGAAGAAGAGACAGAGAGCACAGAAGTGAGAGAAAAATGAAGCAAGACAGATTAATCTACATTTCTTCTCCACATGGAGACATACACTCCATCAGCCATAGGAGAAGACATTAACTGCTGGCTTACTGAGCACCTCTTTCGGAGCAGGTGTGTGTTGGAAATTTAGGGCACATTGTCTTTAATGCTCAACTCTGCCATGTAAATATGCTATTTCCCATTTAAGGAAATAGATTCTAAGGAATTGGGGTTAAATACATAAGCCAAGACCAGAAGTAGCAAAATAAGAATTTAGAACTAGGTCGACTTAACTCCAAAGTTCATTTGTCTCCACTTTTCCTGAAAGATATGTCCATCAATTTACCCTACTTCCTCAAGTGTATGCTGTGAATGAAGAGTAAAATCAGGATTTATTGCTTAAGATATGACAACAAAGCAACAGCTTTGAAGTCAACCACTCCTACAGACTTTGAGGTCCAGTGCTGTTCAAAATAATAGCCATTAACTACATTTTAAAAATTACCATAGATTTTGAAGATTTAATGTTAAAATAAAAATGCCATTAATAATTTTTAGATTAATTACATATTAGTATAATGTTTGGATATATTGAATCAAAATGTAATATTTAAGTACACCTGTTGTATTTTAACTCTGAATGGGGCAACTAGAAGACTTAAACATACTTTCATGGTCCATTTTATATTTCTATTGGACAGCAGTACTGTGGGCTATGAAGAGGAGGCTTAGTATTTCACCAAAACATGATACATCGTGTTGCTAATGCAACCACGTGACAGTAAGAAGGTTCTCCTGAAAACTTAAATCTGTTCATCTGATGAGAGGTAGAACACACTGTGTGCCTCACCCCCACCCTCTTTAACTGACCTGAGCACTAATTCCTTGGCTGCAGTAACTGTTGGCTGCTAGCAGCTCACAGGTGCCTCCTTCTTTGAAATATTTGCCCCAGACTGATAGCAGTCACTTGGTGAGGTAAGTGATGGTCTTCCCTCACCTCCTTCCCTCAAAATAAGTGGCCCGTGGCCAATGATCTATTTAGTTGTCAAAGACCAGTCTACTTGCCTCAAGGCCAGACAAGTCTGTGGTGCTTTTATGACCCAAAGCCTCCCTTAGAACAGACCATGTTTAGTCTTTGCCTTGCTTTGTCTGGCCCTTGCCCTGCCTTATTAGCTTAGCTCCCTTCCCGTGATCATGGAGTTTTTTTTTTCTTTTTTGGCTTGTTGGTTGGTTTTTGTTTCATGAAAGTATCCTCAACGAACCACAAGCACAAAATTCTTGTGTCAGGCTCTGCTTTTGGAGAACCCAGTCTGAAACCTGATGAAATCCAAATATTTCAGTCTGTTTCCACAAGTCAAATGTTACAAATGTATTAGTAAAAAGTTCAGCAAGCATGGTAAAACACTACAGCAATTATTAATGATTTCAAGGCTACAAGCTTATTAACCCATTTCTTTATGCCTGACTCCAGTATAAAGGATGCATTTCATGATGACTGCTGTCCCCCATTCTAGCTTCAAATGAAATAAGAAAAAAATTAAGAGAATTACATATATCTTCCTGGGATTTATTTTACATTGCCTACTTAATACTGGATTAGAGAATTAAAAACCTGATAAAGTTCAATACTGGACTGGCTAGAAAGGAAAACAAAGGGAGCTAATTGTTTTTATACACCAATTGTGCCAGTAACTAACCTATGTGCTTTTAAAACTTTACCTCTTTTAACACCTGAGATTATTGTCCCTGTTTTACAGATAAGAAAACTGAAGTGCACAGAAGCTCTCTAACTTGTCCTAGGTTACTCGAAACTCAGAGACTGGTGCAAACGAGTGCAGGTGTCTTTTTTATATAATGTTTTCTGACTGGGAAGCAAGGTAAAGTCAAACTTGGTCTGATCCAAGGGAGCCTCTGGGTCATAAACAGCACCACAGACTTGTCTGCCCTGGAGGCAAACAATGAATAGTGCCCTACCAATAATTTTCAAGTTTGCTGATTATTCACACCTGTGATAATCTATATACTCAATATGTAAAGTTCTAATTCTTTTAGGTCACTTTTTAAATATTAGTAGTTTTTTTTAATGAGCTTCTTTAAATTATAATATTGGTGAAGAAATAAGAGTGAAATTCATGCCATTTCCAGTATATCCAAAGCAATCTAAGCCAAAAGAACAAATCCAGAGGCATCACATTGCCCGACTTCAAATTATACTACAAGCTAGAGTAACCAAAACAGCATGGTACTGGTACACAAATAGACACATAGACCAATGGAACAGAATAGAGAATCCAGAAATAAAGCCATATACCTACAAACAACTGATCTTCAGCAAAGTTGACAAAAATAAACAATGGAGAAAGAAGATCATATTAACTAAATGATACTGGGAAACAGGCCAGCCATATGCAGAAAAATGAAACTGGACTCCTATCTCTCAACGTATATAAAAATTACTCAAGATAGATTAGACTTCAATGTAAAGCTGAAACTATAAAAATCACAGAAGAAAATCCAGGAAACATTCTTCTGGACACTGACCTAGAAAAAAATAATTTATAATGAAGACCCCAAAAGTGAATGCAACAACCATTTTTTTAAACACATAGGACTTCTGCAGAGCAAAAGAAATAATAGATAAATGTATAATCTACAGAATGAGAGAATGTATTTATAAATTATGCCTTTGACAAGGATTATGTCCAAAATCTACAAGGAACTCAACAAAACTACAAGACAAAAAAAAAAAAAAAAAAAACACCACATTAAAAACTGGCTTATCCACTGTTGGGTAAAGGACATAAAGAGACACCTCAAAAGAAGAAACACAGTCCACAAACATATGAAAAAATCTTCAACAACAATAATCATCAGAAAAATGCAAATTAAAACCACAATGAGATATTATTCTACACCAGACAGAATGGCTACTACTAAAAAGTCAAAAACCAACAAACATTGATATTGACAGGAAGAAAAGCAAATGCTTATACACTGTTGGTGGGAACATAAATCAGTTCAATTTTTATGGAAAACAGTATGGAGATTTCTCAAAGAACTAAAAATATAACTAATTGACTCAGCAATCCCACTACTGGGTAGCTACCCAAAGGAAAATAAATTATATAAAAAAGACATCTGCAGTTGTATGTTCACTGAAGCACTATTCACAATAGCAAAGTCACAGAACCAACCTAAGTGTCCATCAACAGTTGACTGGATAAAGAAAATGTAGTGTGTGTGTTTACACACATACATATGTATGAACAGATGTATAAATATATATGCATGTATGTATATATATATAAATGTATTTATATGTTTATAAATATATACATATATGTATGCATGCATACATATACTTTTTAAAAATACATATATTTATATATCTACACACACACACCCATGGAATACTACACAGCCATAAAATAGAATGAAATCATGTCCTTTGCAGCAACAAGGATAGAACCAGAGGTCATTATCCTAAGTGAACTAACTCAAAAACAGAAAATTAAATATTGCCTGTTCTCATTTATAAGTGGGAGCCAAGTAATGAATATACATGGACATAGATATAGAAATCATAGATACTAGGCAATCTAAAACTAGAGAAGTGTTTGAAAAATTACCTATTGGACATAGTGTTCACTGAGTAATGGGTGCACCAGAAGTTCAATCCCTACCAGCGCACAATACACCCATGTAACAAATATGCATATGTACCCCCTAAATTCAAAATAAAATAAAATTTAAAAAATAAAAATGCATGTCATATCATTATTATTTTTCACTATGTTTGCATTATTAGAATCCTCTTAAATCCACACTTGGCAGAAGTCTTATAGAGCCATTTTTCTACTTTGTGAGTGATGGTTTGGTTAAAACTAAACAGTAGCTAAGAATCCACTTGGCACTGCATAATGATGAGAAAATGAATGTAAGACACCCACTTTCTCTCAAGATGCCCTCAGTATCTGACATATATCCTGAAGGAAGGCATCTCTCTCAATCTGTATATTAGATGTTTATTAGAAAGATTTTATACTTTCTTATATCGTCTAGATTGCAAGGGATTTTAAATAGAATTTCTATGACTTTCCTTTTGCAGGTTAATAGTCGGCCTTTTGGTGCCTGAATCATCCCACTTTACAGATCAGTCTTCTACTCCATAATGGTTCCCAGGGTTGTTAGCATCCAGTCACTCTTTTGGGGCCCCACCACGTGATATTATCTTCTACTATTGCAAGATCCTTCTACTGAAATCAGTGTTTGGGTTTCTCTTCTGGGTAAGAACCATTAAGATACACTGATTAATTTAGCAGCATGAGCCTCCAATCTAACTCCTAACTAATGCCATCCAACAGATGACAGAAGTAGGTATCTTTTCTGACAGCCCTCTCTAATATATTTTCTTGATTATAAGGCAGATGAAGAGAGTACCCTCCTCCCATAAAAACCTAAGTGGCCTGGACAACTCTTCCCCTACAGCCTCTCAGCTTCATGTTGATGTCTACCAATTTACATTAAGACTCCCTTCTCCTTGTAGACCAATGTCATTCTCAGTCTTCACGTTCCTCTACCCTTAATTCACACCAGGGTAACCCTTTCCCTGCTCATACGTTCTTATTAAATCATGTGATGGGCAAACTGCAAAAAGTCCAGGGCTGAGAGTTCAAGTACATAGTATCACTTTCTCACTTTAACACCTTCTTGTGTACTTTACATAAGCTCCTTCAGGCCTCAATTTTCTCTTCTCTAAAATAGGATAGTGTCTGTAGAAAGCAGTTGGCAGATAGTTGTCTCTTAATAAATGTTAGTTCAATCTAGAATTCTCTTCCTTCTAAAATTGAACACAAATTTATTTATTGTTTTAGCTGGATTTATCATCTCATAGTTACCACTGTGTATGTGTGGTAAGAGCATTTAAGATCTACTGTCTTAGCAAATTTCAAATATACAATACAGTATTATTGGCTGGGCATATTGACTCATGCCTGTAATCTAGCACTTTGGGAGGCTAAGGTGGGCAGATCACTTGAGGCCAGGAGTTTGAGATCAGCCTGGCTAACATGGTGAAACTCTATCTTTACTTAAAATGCAAAATTTAGCCAGGTGTGATGGTGCACACCTGTAATCCCAGCTACTCAGGAGGATGAGGCTGGAGAATCCCTTGAACCCAGAAGGCAGAGGTTGCAGGGAGCCAGAATCACGCCACTGCACTCCCACCTGGATGATAGAGGGAGACTGTCCCAAAAACTACAAAAAAAAAATTTCCAAATGACCATTTCACTTTCTCTATGACAGTACAGGTATTGATCCTGCTCTCAAGACCTTTATATCCTTGTCTCTCATTTTTGTCTACTCTACTACTCACTTCTTTCTATACTCTTTTAATCACGACTTTTCTAAGACACATCTTCCTCTTTCATTTGATCCCTGTAGTTTCTTTTTATTCATTATTTTTTCACTTTGGTTTTGACTGTTTTCTTTTTATCTAGATTCTAATAAATTTGTTTGCTTGCCTGACTCTCCTCCTCCTATGATGCACCCAGATCCCCTTTAGTAGGCCAGCACACCCATCGCCCAGCTGTTGTGTTAGCTGCTAACTACTCCCTTCTGAAAATTGCTTTCTGCTAATAGAGGCTGTCTCACTGAGAAATATCTGGAAGGTTATGCCTTCCCTTGTGGGGTGTCCTGTAGTCAGTGACCGGCCACTGCAGAGGAGAAAAGGCCGGTGTCCTTACCTGAAGACAGGCCAATTCTGCAGTGGCATTTACACCTCACACCTCCCCATGAATTAGGTTGGGGCAACATTTCAGCTATACCCACAACTCTGCCCACCTTCTTCTCTGTAGTATCCTGCTTCCCTCATTTCCTTACAAGTTTCTACTTCAATAAATCAACTGTATAAGAATCCTTGCCTCACACTATTTTAAGGAACCTGAACTAAAACAAATCCCATCAATATTTTCCCCTAATTAACATTCACCTTCACTTTAAATTTCATTTGTTACTTAATTGTTCATTTTAAAACTGATAGAGCACAGATTTTCTCTCTCCAAAGACCAATGGTTAACAGAAAATATAGATCACTTTTTTGCAGACTTTCTTCCTTGAAATATTTCTATAATTTCTAGTTGCCTTTAAAATATCCCAGTTTCACCAACTCAGTTAGTCCCTGCTTGACCAGCAAATACAGACACAGAAATTTTAGCTAGCAAAAGACATAACAGAGTTCCCAAATCACTTTTTAAATCTGAACATGGCAAGCTTTTATTGGCCATCCACTAGACCCTTTGCTCATAATGGTCACTGCAGGGGACACAAGCTTCCTGTCATGTAGCTCAGCCATCTTTGTTCCTTCTGACACAGTCTTCCAACTCCAAAGTCTAAAGTCTCCAATAGACTTTTAGCCAGTAGCTCTGCTTTGTGCCGCCCTGGAATCCACATAAGATATGGTCTGTGGGCTGGGTGTGGTGGCTCACACCTGTGATCCCAGCACTGTGGGAGGCCGAGGCAGGCAGATCACAAGGTCAGAAGTTCGAGACCAGCCTGACCAACATGGTGAAACCCCATCTCTAAAAATACAAAAATTTGCCGATCATAGTGGCACACACCTGTAGTCCCAGCTACTTGGGAGGCTGAGGCAGAAGAATCATTTGAACCCGGGAGGCAGAGGTTACAGTGAGCCAAGATCATGCCACTGCACTCCAGCCTGGGTGACAGAATGAGAGTCCATCTCAAAAAAAAAAAAAAAAAAAAAAAAAAAAAGATATGGTCTATGTACTATACACCTTGGCAAAAGGGTTATCTTTTCAAGTATGTTTGGAAAACCATGCACACTAGATTTCTCCATTGTACACCACCTCTATTACTCCATAAATTCACAAATTGCATGCAAAGTATCTAGATGATATATATGTGGTGGGGATTGGGAACAGAAGATCCAAAGTCTATTTTTGCGATGGTCATTGATCTACTCCGCCAGATAAATTTTCCATCTAATTCATTCCATGACGCACCATTACTGAACTCAGTATCAACCGAGGCTTGGCCTCCTGTCTCCTGTGTTGCAGTCTGGGTCTGTAAGAGTTAAAGTCCTATGGACTTCTGAAAAACTTCTGAATGAAACTCTCTCTTTTCCAGGAAAGAATTAGCAAATATTGGCCTAGTTTGCTTTGCAGACATATGACTTAAAATGTTCACCCTTCAAGTGCTTGAGGAGGTGATGTATTTACCTATGATCACACAGTTCCTTTGCATTCAGGCTATGGCTCTCCTTCTTCCTTGCAGAGAATAAATGTAAAACCTTTTTTACCTTTGCTTAATTAACAGGAACACCTCCCAGAGGATTAACTCCTTTAAAATTTTAATGGAGTCACTGAGCTCTTAGTTGCTTTGCCATGAAGTAGCCTTATAGTTATATTGCTTTAGCTCTTGTAATTGTGTGGCTACAATGTGCATACATGCTAGAAGGTTAAATGGCTTGAAACATTATTTAAAAAAAAAAAAAAAGTGGTTAGCACGGCACCAAAATTTAAAAAAATTTTTTTAAATGGTTAACGATTCAAGAATAGGGTTTGTGGGCCCACCTGTTTCCCCTAACCTCCATAGATCATTAGCATAGGCTGTCTCTGAGATCTATCACTTTTTTGTGAAAAGTTGAAGTAGGCTTGGAGAAACAACCCCACTGGAGAATAGGGCTAAAGTGAAAATGAAACTTTCTATTCCTTACAATAAATGAGGCTCCAAAAGCCAGGATTCTCTCTCAGTGGTTCTGCAAATCTGGACACACAGTCAATTCTCCCCACATGATGCAGTTGAAATGAGATCATATTCTGTCACATCAGAAAATGAAACCAACAAGGCACTGTGACCTATTAACAAGGAATGACAATGACTTGACTAGATTATTTGAAGACCCATCTCTTATCTCAGATGATTTTAGCATCATAATTGTGTGACTCAGCTGCCCCAGACTTTACACAAGAATAAATGTAATCTGGGTTTTAGTTATAAGGGGAAACATTTTGCTTTAAAAATTAGAAACTTTATAAATTCTTGAGTAAAATAGTGACATTTAGTTAGAATGAAAATGAGACTCTAGAGGAAAATGATTGCTGTCTTAAATACCTGGAAGACATGTACCTGGAAAACAAAAACAAACCAACGGTTGTAGGTTGCATTGAGATATGTTTTTGTTCATTGTTCAGAGCCCCACAAAAGTGAAACCAATGGCTGGGTAGTTAGTTTCTCATTACCCAATCTATTCAAGCATAAGCTCTATACTATCTTGCCAAAGATTTACTGTTGAGGCAGTTTGTTCTAGGTATATTCTAATGTCAAAATCCTGCAATTCCAGGCTTGGGCAAGATGCCCAAGACTATTTTTGAGAGGGGCAAATAAACCACAGAGTAACCCAACTTCTGAACAAAAAGTCTAATGACTATGATTGTGCTATTTTCAAATATTAATTTTCTTCACATAATAATCCAGGCAAATGAGGTTTAAGGTCTCTGAGATTTTTTTAACAATAAGCCTACATAGAGAATTATGTAGCATTTGAAATATAGAATTTAGAAAAATATATCCTTTAACTTTTGATGGAGACATAATTTTCAAGTTGCAACCCTGTTCACCAGGGAGCTACTATATCCAACTGCCTTTGACAATATGTCAATATTGTTGATACACCTCTTAAAAAGTATTCCATATGGCAAGAAGTACTCAGTTGCTACTTTCTAAGACAATTTTTATCAAAATTAGTTATGGTATAAATTACACCAAACAATCAGAAAAGTTACTTTAGAATCCACTTCCTGTTTTTACTGAGAAATAATGTAACTCTAAGGGCCTCCATCCTGAAGTAAAACCATACACACTGAAATATGCATAAAGCTAATTATATATGGAACCAGTTCACAGGCTGTCATTCAACCAACCACAAACCTTTTCTTTGTTTCCAGTATTGTCCTGCTAGGTACCACTGGCATAATTCACCATTCAATTTACTCTCTTTTTCATTATTTTATTTGTTTACTTCATGGAATTCAAATGAGATTCTTCTCTCCCAGTTAGCTATCTCTATGGAGTAATGGGTTACATCAACCTGGTTTATTCTTAGAGAGCTAAAGTTGTAATAAATAGCAGGAACAAAAGTGGGAAGCTATCAGAGGGTCCACAACTCTCCAGCGTAACTTGAGAAGCTATAAATGGCATTAATGATACAATATGTGCCTTCAAGAAACATGGAAAAGTTATTACTTAGATTGTAAACTAAGAACACATGGTGCAAATTTTGTACCTTCACAATTAGTTTTGAAAACAATACTTTCCAGCAACTCTAAACATTAAACGCACCCATCTTTGTGAAATACTCAAACTTTGAGAAGCTTATGAGAACTGAAGATAACTACTAAAATCTCAGATTCATGTCTCTCATCTCAGCATACACTGGGGACACTAAATTAGTGGTAAGAAGAGTTTCAATTTTTCCTTTTTTATTTTTAAATAAATTCAACTGAATTTATCTTCAATAAGAATGTAAGTAACTTTGTTTAAAATCTTTTTAAATAATATAATAAATTGATCCAAAAAGTAAATAATTTTCTACTTTAAAACCAACAAGCAAGCAAGTACCAGTACTCATGTCTTAATAGTTAACTTATTTATCCCTCTTTCTTCCCATTTTTGTGTCTATCACCTATTAATTACATTTTTATGGTTAAGTGCTTTCCTACCATCGCCTTCTTAACTCTGTCTCTTTACCCTAACCCCCGGCAGTTTTCATTACACATGTCATCGTCTGGCATGTGTGTGTGTATGTGTGTGTGAATGTGTGTATGTGTGTGTGTATGTGTGTGTGTGTATATCTGTGTGTGTTCATTTGTATATCATCTATATCACCATAGAGAATGCAAAATTTTTAAGGTAAAAAAAGTCAGTTTTGTTTACCATCATACTCTCAGTTCTCAAAACACATATCAGCATATGATAAAACCTCAATAAACATTTGAGGGAGGGAAGGAAGAAGGAAGAGAGAAAGAAAGAAAAGAAGGAAGGAAGGAAAAAAGGAGAGGGGAAAAATAAGGTTAGGTATACAGAGAAGTTTAGGTATACCTAAAAAAATATTTTCATTAAAAATTATATTAAGGAAATATATAAATACAGTAAATTATCAGAAAAATGCAAAACTAACTCAAACATTAAAATATAAATACAGCTATGAAACATAGATTTTATTACTCATCAAAAATTTCCACAAAATAAAAACAAAGACCTATATGGTTTCACTGATAAATTCTACCAAATGTTTAAAGAATTAACACCAATTTTTGTTTCACTCTTGGTTCCCACAGCAATTCTTGAAGAACTCTTCCAAAACACAAGAGAAGGTAATACTTCTGAACTCATTTTATAAAGCCATGTTGACCTTATACAAAACCATAAAAACACATCCTGAGGAAAGGAAACTATTGACCAATATCTCTTATGAATGTAGATGCAAAAATTCTTAACTAAATACCAGCAAATGGAATGCAGAAACAAAAAAAGATAATATACCATGACCAAGTGTGTTGTATCCCAGGAGTGCAATGACGGTTTAGCCTATGAAAATCAATCAGTGTAAAATATCATGTTGACAAAATAAAGGACAAAAACCATATAATCAACTCAGGCAATGCAGACAAAGCGTTTACAAGGTCCAGCACTCTCATAATAAAGAATACATAGCAAACTGGGAATAAAAGGGAACTTCCTCAACCTCATATAGGATATATATGGAAAAACTCACCACTAGTTTCATGCTTAACAGTGAAATATTGAATTTTTTCCTCTAAAAATCAAAAACAAGCCACAGCTGTCCATTATTGTCACCTCCATTTAACTTTGTACTGAAGGTTCTATCCAGAGCAATTAGGCAAGAAGAAATAAAAGGCATCCATATTAGAAGTGAGGAGGAAAAACTGTCTATTCACTGATGACATCATGAATTTTTTTTGAGGTGGGTCTCATGTCACTCAGGCTGGAGTACAGTGACACCATCAGGGCTAGCTATAGCCTCAACCTCCTGGGCCCTAGTGACCCTCCTATCTAAGCCTCCAAGTAGCTGGGACTACAGGCACACCTCACCAAGCCCAGCTAATGACATGGTCTTATATATAGAATATGCTAAGGAATCCCACAGTAGAAAATGTGTGTGTATGTGTCTGTGTGTGTGTACACACATATTATATTACACATTACATTATAATTAATAAGCTGAGCAAGGTTGAAAGATAGCAATGAACGATGTCAAATGAAATTAAGACAGCAATTCCATTTTATCATAGCACAATATAAACAAAATGCTTAGGAATAAATTTTAAAAAGAGTTAAAGAGTTATACAGTGAAATAACAAAGCAATGTTGAAAGAATTAAAAGGAGACCTAAATTGATGGGAGTACATTCCATGTTCATGGATTGGAAGACTTCATTTTGTTATGATGACAATACTGCCAAAATTGATCTACAGATTCAGTGCAATCCCTATCAAAATTTGAAATTCTTTTTTGCAGAAATTGACAAGCTGATCCTAAAATTCACATAGAAATGCAAGGAATTCAGAATCACAAAACTATCTTGACAAAGAACAAAGTTGGGAATTTACATTTTCTGGTTTCAAAATTCATTGCAAAATAGCAGTAACCAAGACAGTGTGGTACTGACATGAGGATAAACATATAAACCAACCAAATAGAATTGAGAGTCTAGAAATAAACCCTTGTATTTATAGTCAATTTTCAATATGAGTGCCAATACACAGTTCAATGAGGAAAGAATTGTCTTTTTAATAAATGGTGCTGAAACAATAAAATATCAAAATATTAAAGTTGTTTCTCTACCTCATACCACATGCAACAGTTAACTCAAAATGCATTATAGACTAAATGTAACAACTAAGATTATAAAACTCTCATAAGAAGACCTAGGATTAAATCTCCATGGTTAGGCAATGTATTCTTAAATTCACAAAAAAGTGAAACCCTTTTATCTAAGATCAGGAACAAAACAAGGATATCCATTCTCATCACTTCAAATTCAACACAGTGTTGAAGGTCCTTGCCAGATTAGGCAATGGATTCTTAATTATAATACCAAAACAACAAACAACAAAAGAAAACAGACTCAACTTAATGTTAAAAAATTTTGTGCTTCAAGGGACTTTAAGGTAGTGGAAAGATAGCCCACAGAATAAGAAAACATTTGCAAAGCATATGTCTAAATTGATAACAATTTATCCGACATATACTTTTATACAGAATTTATTAGATATATACAATTCATACAACTCAACAAAAGGATGAACAAGCCAATTAAAGGTGTACAAGGACTGGAATAGACATTTTTCCAAGTAAGTTTTTAAAATGTCAATAATGAGGACAGAAAATAACAGGCCAATAAACTTGATGAAAACAGATGCAAAATCTTCAACAAAATATTAGCAAAGTGAATTCAACAACGTATTAAAAGGATCATTCACCTTGACCGAGTGTTATTTATTCCTGGGTTGTAATGATGGTTCAATACACACAAATCTATACATATGATACATCATTTTAACAGAATGAAGGACAAAAACCACATGATCATCTCACTAAATGCAGAAAAGGCATTCGACCAAATTCAACTTCCTTTCATAAAAACTCTCAAGAAATTAGGTATAGAAAAAAATGTATCTCCACACAATAAAGGCTATTTAAAACCCCTACAGCTAATATTCTACTTACTGAAAAACTGAAACCCTTTTATCTAAGATCAGGAACAAAACAAGGATATCCATTCTCACCACTTCAAATTTAACATAGTGTAGGAGGTTCTTGCCAGAGCAATTAGGCAAGAGAAAAAAATAAAAGACATTATCCAAACAGAAATGAAAGAAGTAAAATTGTTGCTGTTTGCAAGTGATATAAGCTTATACTGAGAAAACCCAAAAGATTCCACAAGAATTGTTAGAAATAATAAACAAATATAGTAAAGTTGCAAGATATAAAGATTAATGCACAAAATTACTAGCGTTTCTATACACACAGACCATTCTGAGAAACAAATCATGAGAACAATTCCCATTTACAATAGCTACAAAAATATTTAGAAATAAATTTAATTAAGGAGGTAAAAGTCCTGTACACTGAAAACTACAAATGTTAATGAAAGAAGTAGACACAAATAAATGAAAATACATCTTGTGTTTATAAATTAAAAGAACTAATATTGTTACGATGTCCATACTACCCAAAGCAATCTACAGATTAAATTCAGTACTTATAAATATTCCATTGTCATTTTTCATTGAAATAAATTCTAAAATTTATATGGAACCACAAAAGAAACCGTGAATAGCTAAAGCAATCATAAGCAAATAGAACAAAGTTGGAGACATCACACTACTTGATTTCAAACCATACTATAAAGCAATAGTAATTAAAACAGCATAATACTGATGTAAAAATAGACATATTGGCCAATGGAACTAAATAGATAGCTCAGCAAGGAATCCACACATGTATGGTCAATCAATCTTCAACAAAGTCGCCAAGAATACACAATGGGAAAAAGATAGTCTCCTCGATGAAGGCAATTGGGAAAACTGGGTATCTGTATGCAGAAAAATAAATTGGACTCTGGCAGTGCTTACATTGTAGGAGTGTCCTTATTTTAATCATAATATCCCTTCCCAACAGAGGGACAAACAGCGTGGTACTATTACAAACTCCTGCCGGAAGATTAGTTTTTCAAATAGTCAGGTTAAATAAGGGGCGAAATGCCCGACTTTATTTTTCTCTTCCATTCCTATAACAGTCGTGGTCCTAGTGGAGGATTTTCCTCATGAACAGTAAGGACAGAGTAACCCTGTACCAAAAAGAAACTGAATTTGTGTATCCATTACATCCAGAATTCCCTGGGGCTCCTCAGTAGTGATGAATGTTACTGGACTGGGGCAATGAGGAAGGCCCAGGCCCCTTCAGTCTTTAACCAGTTCAGAACTCTCTGATCTTAGAGTGTCAGACGTCTCTGATGTCAGGTGGGCCCTTGCACTACTTTGGTTGTTTTCCCTCCACAGGTGATGCACCTACTATGACTCCATTAGTCTCAGGATGCAATACTCAGCTTTTTTGCATCCAACCAAGTGAAATAAGGTTCTATAGCCTGTAATTGTAGTGAAACAAGGCACCTTGCAATGTAGCTTGAAACTATTAACAAAGTCAGGGGTTTGTTTCTACAAACAATTTAAAATTACGGGTTCTCATGCAAAAAGAATTCATACATAAAACAGGAGTCCCTTTCCCCACTCTAAGAAAGAGAAATAATCTGCACTACCGCTTCCTCCATAAATCATCAATAAAATGAACATAGAGGCCGGGCACGGTGGCTCACGCCTGTAATCTCAGCACTCTGGGAGGCCAAGGCAGATGGATCACCTGAGGTCAGAGTTCAAGACCAGCCTGGCCAACATAGTGAAACTCCATCTTTACTAAAAATACAAAAACTAGCAGGGCTTGGTGGCTGGTGCCTGTAATCCCAGATACTCGGGAGGCTGAGGCAGGAGAATCGCTTGAACCCAGGAGGTGGATGTTGCAGTGAGCCGAGATTATGCAACTACACTTCAGCCTAGGCCACAGAGGGAGACTCCATTTTAAAAAATAATAAAATACAAATTAAAAAAAAACGAACATAGAGATCAGAAAATGAGGGTTCTAACCTCCTGAAAGATATTTCACCATACAAACAAAAAACCTGTCTGTTGCACGGATTTGCCTTGCACTCAGCAGGACCTAAATAACCTGTTCCATAACCAAGTTATCCTATCACAGGAGACTTCAAGCAGCAGGCACCCTACCGGCTTTTAACTGCCCAATGCATGTCTACAAATAATGGCTTTGACAAAGAAAGAGAAGGAAAAATAAATCCCCAAATTTGGGCGTACCTTCTGGCTGGCTTGCCAAAATATGTCAGATGGAAGGTCTTGACTGTGAGTTGTCCAGATTCTTCGTGTGTCAAACAAAGAATTGAACAAAATGTATAAACAAAACGACGAAAGAACAAAGCAATGAAAGACAAACAATGCAATAAAAGAAGGAAGTAACAAAGACGCAGATTTACCGAAGAAGCAAAAGTACAATTCAGAGTAGGAGCAGGCTCCAGCAAGCGGCCCAGAAGCTTCTCCATTGCACTGCTCTACAGGTGAGGTATTATCTCACCTTTAAAGGCTCCAGTTGATTACGCCCTATGAAGGATTCACCTGCAACCAATCAGAGGCTGAAGTAAAGGCTTGGCCTACAGTCGATCAGAGGTTGAAGTGGAAACTTCTGTCTTATATCACAGGAGCAAGGGTGTGGCCTGTATGCTGCCGAATCTTGCCTAGAACTGTCTGCACCTGCTGTTCTTTTGCATATGCCTTAACCCCTGGTTATCCCAAATCTATTCTCCTGCCTAAGGAGGATCACTTGAGCCCAGGAGTTTGAGGCTACGGTGAGCCATAATGGCACCACTGCACTGTATTTTGAGAAACAGAGCAAAACATCATCTCTTTTAAGAAGTAGAGAGCAAGGAACTTGAATAGATATTTCTCAAAAGAATAAATAGAAATGGCCAACAGATATATATATTTTTAAATCTCAACGTCACCAGGCATTAAAGAAATGGTTAACACGCTAACCATTAAGGAAATGGTTAACATACTAACCATTAAAAAAAATGGTTAACTCAATGTGATATCACTTCACAAATGTCAGAATGGCTATAATCAAAAAGATGAAAGGTAAGTGTTGGCCAATATGTGGAGAAAAGGGAACACTTGTGTGCTGTTGGTGGAAATGTGAAATAGTACAGCCATTATGAAAAGCTGTATGGAGGTTCCTCAAAAAACTAAAAAGAGAATTATCATATGAGATAGCAATCCCACTTTTGGATATTTACTCAAAAGTTTTGAAACCAGTATGTCAAAGTCATGTTTACACTCCTCTATTTTCGGCAGCATTATTAATAATGGCCAAGTTATAGAATCAATCTAAGTGTCCATCAACAAGTAAATGGACCAAAAATATGCTATATATACACAATGGGATACTATTCAACCTTAAAAATAAAGAAATTCTGTCATTTGCAACAACATGAACAGAATTGGACAGCAGCATCCTAAGTGAAATAAGCCAGGCACAGAAAGACAAATACCTCATGCTCTCCCTTATATGTGGAATCTAAAACAATCAAACTGATAGAAGCACAGAATAGAATGGTGATTACCAGAGGCTGGGGGGGTGGAGGGAATGGGGATATGATCAAAAAATACAAAGCCTTGGTTAGAAGAAATAAAGCTTTTAAAATATCTACTACACAGTATGGTAAATATATTGAGAGTAAATTCCAAATGATCTCACCAAAAGAATATTAGGTGATAGATACATTAATTATTCTGACTTAATTACTCCACAGTGTGTTCATGAATCATAACATCACTTTTTACTCCATACATATATACAACCATGATTTGTCAATTTACAATACAAGTAAAAAATAAATAAAATTAAACATTTCCATATGCTTAATGTTCAAAATTCATATAAAAAGATGTTCAACATTGTTAGACATTGGAGAAATGCTAAGTCAAAAGCATAAGATACCAGTTCATTCCTAATAGCCTAATTAAAATACAGGCAAACAATAGTAAGTGCTGTCAATGTGAAGAAATTGAAGTCCTTATATATTGCCAATAGGGTTGTAAAACAGTGCAGCCACTTTACAGAACAATTTGAAAATTCCTCAAAAAGCTAAACATAGAGTTACCATATGACCTGTCTCTTCTACTCCTTTTTACCCAAAAGAATTGGAAATGTATGTCCACATAATACTTGCACACAAATGTTCATAGCAGCACTATTCATGATACACAAAAAGTGGAAACAATGAAAATGCCCATCAACTGATTAATGGATTAACAAAATGTGGTGTAGCCAAACAATAAAGCATTATTTAGTCATAAAAATAAAGTACTAATATGCAGTATAACACAGATGAACCTTGGAAAGATTATGCTAAGTGAAGAAAACTAGTCACCAAATGTCACATATTGTATGCCTCCCTTTATATGACATATCCCAAATAGGTAAATCTGTAGAGAAAAAGTAGGTGGAAAGAAAATAAGGAATTATTTTAGTCTCTTAAAAGAAAAACAATAATGCATTTCACAGTTTCAGTGGAAGTGTCACCAAGATCAGAGAATCTATTGATACATTAGTACCTTATTACCACAATTAATGGAAAAATTGACTCATTGAACTAGTGTGTCAATACTGTAAGACAAATCAAAAAGATATTGGATTCTACAAGGGCAGGAAATGTGCATTAGCCATAGAGATATGTTCAACACCCAAAGCTGACACAGTGACAAGCGAAGAGAATACACTCAATACCTGTTTTCCACATGAACAAATTCAATTTTGCTGCAATAACAATCAAAAGGCATTGTTTCCTTTGAGATAATTTATTTCTCTACTCTTTGAGATAGACATTTGAGAGGTTTCCAAATTTTTCCTTCCATACTAGTATTGCTATAAACATTCCTGTACACCTCTCTTGTTCTGCATGTAAATAAAATTTTCATGTATAAACCAAGAAGGACAATTGCTGGGTGTTAGAGTGTGTGAATTTTCAGCTGTATAACACAATGTCAAAGTGCTTTCCAAAAGGTTATTCTAAGTCACACATCTTCCAATAAAGTACAATAAATTCTCTGGGTAGAAGAAAGGAGCAACAAAGAAATCGTTTTCTCTGTTCTTCAGGAAATTCCCATCCACCCCACCTTTCTTCTCTATCCTCCCTTTCTTTACTTCTCTTTCTTACAGTCATGGATTGTAAATGCTCAAGGTACTTAAAAATGTTCTGGTCCAATCCATTTGGCAGAAGAGGCAACAGGTTTACCAAGTACAAAATGGCATGCCCAAAACCATACAGATAGTTGTACACAGCATCATGTAACCAGAGTGAGAAATAGGTCTTCTGATTTTGAGTCTATTTCATTTTGTTTCCCTCACCCGCCATTTCCCCACTTCCTTTCAAAACCCAGGTGGTAACAAGAGGAGCAAAAAGAAAGAGCCAGTTTCAGAAATCAGAACTCTCTTAGTCATAGCGTTCAGCTGACTTTTTCCAGGAGAAAGAGAATGGAAGGCACCTCATAACCTGCCTATCTCCTGGAACCTCTGGAGTGGGGTGTGAAAACACATCCTTAGATAACAATAAAGTTATGCTTTGCCTTGTGTTGCCTAATGTTTACAAAGCTCTTTTTTCAGAATTTTATGATTTATAATGGCAACTTGAGAGAAGGAGATTTTGGGTTTTCCAAGGTACAATAGCCACATCATTTTAAGTAGGAAATGTTAAACAGAAATCAGAGGATCTATTTTGTAGAATATGCAAAAATCTCAAGTTAAAAAGAAGCTGCTGGTGGGCATCAAATGAAATAGAACTTATAGGAGAAAAAAAAAGGCAAGTAAGGATAGAAAACATGCAGAAATGTGGGAAGGTTTGTAGTATTTTAAACCATAACAATAAAGGAAGCCAAAAACACAGTAGAAGTCTGACGAAATAGCATTAAAGGTCTCAGTCAAAATTTGATGACATTACAATAAGAATTACCACATGCAAATAAAGTGTTAAAAAAGAAAGAAAGAAAAAAGGCATGGCCATATGTGTTCTATTTGGCATCTTCTTGGAAAAAACTCTGAGGAGTTTAGAAAAAGTTGTCATTTTTTAAATCACATCGACAATAAGAAGAATATGACATTTATCATCGTAAATTTGTGCCTGTGCTTCTCCACCAGACTCTGCTCAAGTCAGTGCAAGTGATAAGTCCAGCAGCTGCCCATTCACATTGACTCACCTGCTCCACTGTCTGCATGGCACTCTTGAAGGAACGCTAAATCGAGAAGAGATAGACATCCCCTTCCTAACGTGTGAGAGTCGACTAGATGGAGTAGCATCATGAGTAGTCCACCCTGGGTTATTTTCACCACCATCATTCTCACTTGAAATATGAGAGTCAACATGTTCCACAAAATTCTATTTTATTAACATCCCTTATTCTTACTGTCATTGGCAATAACCTTTTTATTACCGGTGTTCATTAAGTTGTACAAAATGGTCCAGGAACACATTGATCACGGGATAAAGTTCAATACATACAAAATCAAATGTTTCCATTCAAGGAGAGGAAAATGCTTTGTCAGATGCTGTGCGGGAAGCTTTACTACATGTCATTTCTTCCTTCATGGGTTTCAAACATCATTATTTTTATTAGACAAAAAAGCCAACGCTCAGAGACATTAATTTGTCAAATACCACTTTGAAAAGGAATATTGTTAGACCTAAATACCAGCTTCCCCTGATTTAAAAGCTTATCTTTCTTCTAAAATATCCTGGCCCAAAGGTGAGCCAAAAGTAAAAGCATTTTGTACAAAATGTTATTTAATTATTATTACAACTGGTTTAGAAGAAATACAACCAACTTTAATGTATTTTTGTCCCTGCATTATGTTTTACATACATATATGTGAGCCATATATGCTGAAAAAAATAGCATTTTGTTTTCAAATTTGGATGTGAAACCACAAAATATTCTAATCACAATCAGCATAGGTTTATACACAGTAATCAAAGCAACCATCTTCAGTAAAGCCTGACAATTATTTCCTTGACTGTTGGGATGGCCCAAACATTGAAACAGCTCCTCTTGATTTTATGGCTTTTTTTTTTTTTTTATAAAAAGAATGAAAGAGAGAAAGAAAGAGGAGGAGATTTTAGAAAAAGAGAGAAAAGGAGAAAGAAAGAAACAGCAAAAAAAAGAAAAAAAAGAATGAAAGAGAGAAAGAAAGAGGAAGAGAAAGAGGGAGAGAGAATGGGATTCTTGTTTTATTGCCCAGGCTAGAATACAGTCTAAAAATGGGTATTAAAAACCTCTTTTATGCCAATAATTGTGCTTAACAATGGAGACAGGAAGGAATAGGGGATGAAAATAACAAATAAGCAG